>JALQSN010000133.1:0-114586 GCA_023690525.1 Holotrichia oblita | reverse complement strand
ATTTCAAAAAAGCTTTTGGATGGTCGCAAACAGGGCATTTTTCAAGCGCTTTCGGGCCAACATGAATATGGCCACAGTTACGGCATACCCAGGTTTGCTGTTCGCTTTTTGCATAGACTTCGTCCTTTTCAATATTTTGAAGAAGCTTGAGATATCTTTCTTCATGGCCTTTTTCAATTTTGCCAACCATTCTGAAAAGGTTGGCGATTTTATCAAAACCTTCTTCTTTAGCTGTTTTTTCAAAGTCTTCGTACATATCTGTCCATTCATAATGTTCGCCGGCGGCCGCATCCTTCAGGTTTGATTTGGTATCGCCAACTTCGCCACCATGTAAAAGTTTGAACCATATTTTTGCGTGAGCTTTTTCGTTGCGGGCAGTTTCTTCAAAAAGTGCGGCGATTTGTTCAAACCCGTCCTTTTTAGCTTTTGCAGTATAATAAGTGTATTTTGTATATGCTTGTGATTCTCCTGCAAATGCAGTCATCAGGTTAGCTTCTGTTTTACTTCCTTTTAATTCCATTATAAAATTTCCTCCTTAGTATTAATAAATTTACCCCAAAAGGGGATTTTTATTCTGAAACAGCCTTTTAATAAAGAAGCAATCAAGTGCTATATTGTGACTATTTTAATTACGATTCGTATGAGCTGTTACGCTGATTATAACATATAAATCCTTTTTTTACCATATTTTAGAATGGCTAGAATGTAGAAAATTTAGCAGAATCCATTGAAAAATTTATTTAATTTTTTCAATGGAAAAAAAATTATCAATGATTATTTACATCCTAGAGCAATTTTAGAATTTTAACGGAATAGCAAAGCGTTTATTTTTTAATTATTTCGTCATTTCTAAGCTTCTTCACTATACAAATTAATAAACTGTTTTAGCTTCAGTAAATCTGCTTCATATACTGTTTTGAGCGGCGGATTGTATATAATTGAGGCTGGATGATATAGCGGGAACAAGTCGAATCTGCCGATTTTGCGGGGTTCTCCATGTAGTGCGCCAATTTTGGCGTTGGCGTCGTTTAGTATAGCTTTCAGTGAGTAATTGCCTAGCGTAACTATGAGTTTGGGGTTGATAATTTTAACTTCTTTGAACAAATATTTAATGAAAAATCCGATCTCATTCATGTCTGGCGGACGGTTAACAATTAGCCCTGTTTTCTCGTTGATTTTGCAGGGTCTTACCTTTACTAGATTAGTGATATAGATATCCTCTCGTTTCAAATTCAGGATTTCTAGGAAATAAGATAGGTTTTGGCCGGCTTTTCCCACAAAAGGATGTCCAAGCCGTTCCTCTTCGCCGCCAGGAGCTTCGCCGATCAATATCAACTGCGAGTTCAAATTGCCTTCTCCGGTAACGATCTTTCTGTTCTTGACAAAATCATTGGATTGTGCGTTAAGCCTCATATCCTCGTGTAGCTGCTGCATTAATGCTGCTGGTTCCATTTTTTCTCTCCTATAATTGTATTATCCAATGTGGATGTTATAACAATTTCAAATTTTATACGGACTAACTTTGGCGTTATTCCATTGAAATTCTGAAATTGCTCTAGTAGTTCGACGAAATTTGGTTACTTACATACAAGAATAGTTCAAAATATTTTATATATTAGGCTTTTTGTAAAACCTTCAGCAAGAAGCCTATTATTTATAGCTAATTTTTAAATAAGCAATACTAACCAGATAACCTGTAATCAACCCGGCAATATGCGCTATATTGCCAATATCTGGCTGCATAAACCCCCAAAAGATCCCTGAAACAATAAAAAGCAATATCATATAAAAAGATAGTCCGTCCAGCGTCTTTCTTGTTAGAAAGGGTGTAGTATTCCTTTTTAGCGTTTCTTCCGGCGATCCGACCGTATCGGAAAAGCCAAACTGCGTAATTGCCAGCGCACTTCCGATAAGCCCAAAAATTCCTGAGGATGCTCCTGCCAGTACGCCCGAAACAAATATAGAGTTCGCCAGATTGCCCGCAACCGAAGACAATAGATAGACAGCTATAAACGGAAGTGTGCCATAATGTTTTTCGATGCGTCCGCCAAAAATATAAAGCGAAAGACTATTGTATACAAAATGTAGTATGCCGATATGCAAGAAGGATGCAGTCAACACTCTGTAGTAATCACCTTGCAAAAACAAATCAAAATTCATTGCTCCATATTTCAGCAGTATGAGCGTATTTTGCGAGCCACCATCAAGTTCCATTATATTAAGAAGGAGAGCATTAACAAAAATTATTATATAGGTGGCATAGGCATTACGCTGCTTTATAGGAAGGGTCGATTTTTGTGCTGCTTCCTTCATTATCCCTGCAACCGCCTGGGGCGGACTGTCATATATTTCTGTTGCCGGAGTATCCAAAGCAGTTTGCAGAATTGTGTACAGCCCAGCAAGATCGTGCGGTTGAATGTCAGAAAAATAAAGCTTTTGCTCCTGTAGAGATACAGCGTAATTGATTTGGTAAAGCTCCTGTCCCCAATACTCCTCGCTAGTGCTTATGAAAGAGGCAACCCATTCTTGCGGCTGGCTCAAGATGATCACATTAAAAATCACAATATGCCGACAAAGATATTTTTCATTAATCGCATAAACCCATCGAATTGTTTTATCAAGATATTGGCGAGTCTGTTCTTCAATGGCGGCATCTACTAAGCTAATGACATAAAATACAGCGCCTTCCTGCTTATGCAGTAAATAAAACTCTTGGCCAATATTGGTTTCATCCGTTCCAGCGGTTGCAAATCCGGCGGTAAGAGCGTATTTGATGACACTTGCAATATATTTTGCACTGTTTGTCATAAGAATCCTTCCTTTGAAAAATTACTGTCTCTCGCGAATATTCAAGAGTGTAAAAATCTGCTATAATAGGGTTGGGTATTATAAAGTAGTGTGCCAACAATGTTATTAGATTAAGTCCTTGGGGGTTTCCAAAAATCCCTTTAAAAAGCCGCGGGTACGGGCAGAAAGCCTGTTTTTGCCTTAACCAAATCAAATTGAGTGCCATAAGAATTTTATTTTAAATGACAGTAGTATAAGTGTCAACAATTTTAGCATACTACGTAGTTATAAAGCTTAACGCAGAGAAAAATCAGCTTAGTTTATTATATCATGTTTTACATGGGAATCAAATCAAATATCTACTAAGTATAAATTTATTTATAATAGCTGCGATATGGCACTTGATTGCTTCTTTTTAAATTGAGATTTGTATAACAATAACATAAGATTAAGATCAACAAGCAAAAAGAACCGATCTTGAAAAACGGTTCTTTTTCTGCTTTCAAAAGATATTAGTCTTCTTGCAATATTATGCGTTTGCAGAGGCAAACCTTTTTGCTCCGTATTGCGACTATTTTAGATGAGGTTAGTATAAACCCAAACGCTTATAAGGTTTTACGAGAAGCCTATTTATGTACCTGTTTGGTATGTCGGATATTATAAAATAAATTTCATACAATATAGCATTGCGAACCCAGGTACGCCAAGGACTGCTACAATCAGAGCATTAAGAAAATTTACACCCACAAAAGAGCTTATCCCAAAAGACGACAATAAAAAATTAATCATTGTAATTCCGGCAATTCCGGCCGCTCCTCTAAATAAAGCATACAGTACATTCTTTAGTTGCTTATAAAAAGCTGCCACAAGCAAAAGCACCGCACAGACAGCGATCATCATTAGAATGATTTGTGATGAATCGGAAAAAACCGGCATACAAATACCTCCTAACAATCTAAAAAATCAAAGTAACAACAAAGTGAATCAATTGTTTTCACTATAATTCGAAAAGCACAGGCCTCTTTCTTTGCAAATTTTCAAATAATACTGGTATTTCATATGAAGTGATTTGATTTCATAAATATAACTGTCGATCAGCAGTGGGTTTGTAACATAATCCAGGCTTTGGTGTGTAATGCTTAAGGCATCCTTCAATTGTTCTAACGCGAGAAGGACTTCACGATCTTCTTCTGATACGGTTTTGTTACCATTTTTGTGTTTATTTTGTTTTTTGTTTTTTGACGGATTTGGTATAGATATTCTTATTGACATTAAAATGTCTCCTTTCATCTTTTATGATTTATACAGCAAATCAGTTTATATTTAACTGTGGCCAAGCGAATTAGCCTGCACGGTAAGCCTACCTTTGTATCCTTATTAGCTATGATATGCTGGTTACTTCATCTGAATCTTATAAAAATACTAGGCTCAATAAAAACTGATTTGCTATTGTATTACTATAAATATAGTCTGGTTTTTCCAGTTTTATTCATATCTGGATAAAATAAACACATAAAAAGAGTCAAGCCGTATAAATGACTTACTTCCACAACAAGCGACGGGGTGAGATATCGGTAATATCTACAGGTATGTACCTATTCATCGTAATTACAAATGATTAGATTTCTTATAATCTTTGGAGAAACAAAAAAACTCATAGATTTTATAAAATCTATGAGTCAGATTGTTGACAAAGGGCTCCTTGAGATAGCATTTTCAAGAAGCCGTTTGAATTTTCGTTGTTATTTTTTCTAAAGCTTCAAAAACTAATGAAAATAGCTGTAAAAGTAAAGGGGTTAGCCCATTCTTCCACAACCTATTTGCCAGCTTTTTTAGATTCATGCACGCAAATAAGAGGTTTCGTTCCATCTTAACCCTTCCTAAGCCTCTATGTTTGCCTAAGCCTCTATGTTTGGCATACCGCATACCATGAAGCTCTTTAGCGTCCGCAAAGACCCGTTCAATGGCTTGACTTCGTAACGCATAAAGCTCCTTACTGCCGGTTGTATGGTGTATATCTTCGGCCTTTTCGAGATATTCTTCCCCAAACGTGCCTAACAACGAGCTTCATATGGTTTTTGCTTTCCGTGCTTTGTTTGACGAATGGGCAATCCTTGCATTTTTCAGAATTGCTTTTATACTCTTTATAGCCATCACGATTAGATTAGATTAAATTAGTAGTTGAATATTTCAAAATTTCATTGTTAGGGTAGGGTAGGGCAGATGTAACAATCATAGCATTCATCATAAGCAAACTCCTGTTTCCTGAAAAAGCCTTTCTTTGTCATTGGGCGTTTATACGGCATGATAGGCGTTTTACTATCATCTAAAATCATCTTTGCGATAGCGGGGATTTTGTATCCGGCATCAACAACTACATTTTTAATGCTCTCATATTGCGTTTTGAGTTTGTCATAAAGTAACGGAAATACTGCTGAATCTTGTAAGTTTCCGGCGGTTGTTTCAAATCCTAAAATATAGTTATTCCTATCACAAGCGACATTAGCTGTATAGGCAAAGACTTTCTTATGTTCGCCTTTATGGAAAACACCGGAATCGGGGCTGGTCGTTCACTTCGTGAACTGCTCCCCTCTGCAACCTAGGTCAGTCGTGCTTTGTTTGATCTCTTTCATTTCCAGTTCGCTGTTATCTTCTTTTAACGGCTTTTTTCCATGTTCCCTCCTCACCGTCTTTGGCTATTTCTTTTTGCAATTCGGCTTCATAGAATTTTGCCGATTTTTCTACAATCGCTTTTTGGTACTTGTGATTGTTCGCATTCGCTTTAATGTGAGAACCATCTATAAATACGTTTTCTTCATCAATGAAACTGTGTTTTATGGTTTCAGTTACTACCCTACTCTACCCTACTCTCGTAAATATTTGCTCAAATAAATCTGTACCCTCAAAACGCCTTGCATCGTTTTTAATAAAAGTTGAGAAGTGTGGTATCTTTTTTGTTAAGCCATAGCCAATATACTATCTGTAAGCATTATTAACCTCTACTTCTTTTATCGTTTGACGCATGGAACGAATACCAAATAGATATTGTATGATATTTAGTTTAATTAAAACAATAGGGTAGGGTTGGGTCTATGCTTTCTTTGCCCAAAGGCGAATAAAGGTCTATGACTAATCCATGGATAAATCTTAAATCTATTGACTTTTCAAGTTTCCGCGCCAGGTAGGTCAGATGCCCTGCCCTTCTGGTACCAGATTATCCAAACTGCGCATTTCAACCTGATATTTGTCTATCGGATTCTTAATGCCCATCATATTTATCACCCTTGTTATTATAGCATAAAATATGATATCTTGGGGATTTTTGAATAAATATAGCGTATATAACCGATGTATATACGCTGAAAATTTAACAGTAATCGTACAATGATAATGAAGAAAATGCTTATTATATTTATTAGTCATTCATCAAAAAAACGTTCAATAATATCGTTTGTAAATTTTTCAGCCAGAAGATATGTTTCATGCATATTTGGAACTCTCATTTGACGTTCATTCCCCCATATAATAGCATTGGAGATGAGTTCGCGATATTCAGGAAGAAAATCCATAGCCCAACGAGTACCTCCAAGTTTAGATGTTTGTTCGCCATTTTTTAAGGCATAAAGTGCTCTGCATGAAGTCAATATTACATCAGCTTGACCGTAAGGATTATTCTTGCTTTCTTTTATGCGTTCATTAAAGCTGCGCACATAGTTGCAAATTTCTTGGATAAATTCCGATTTTTCTATGCGTGGCGTGGTATCACTTCCGATTTATCAATCCCAAAGAGCCTTATGGCATATTCTTGCACACAATACCATTCATCAACCCATTCAATCCCTGCATCAATGATATGAAGCGGCTCTCCAGGCGAGATATTCCCCATTTTAGAAGGAAATAAATTTACGAAAATGACTTAATCCATATAGTGAAGCGTAATGCACCTCTATACGTCCTCTCCATAACGGGTTTGTGTTAGATATATCTTCATGCAGAACTTGCAGAAGTTCAATTTCTTCTTGCCTAACCTCAGAAGTAATTGCACATATCGTATATAACGTATCTATATCACTGCAAACAGTGCCAAAATCGCCCCAAACCAACGAGCCGTACAAATAGAAGCCTACCAATTTATCGCCAAAGATACGCTCATACACGTTGAGCATTTTTTCAAGTATACTGTTTACCTCAGCATGTTGTGTCTAATTCATATGTATGTCACTCACTTTATCAAATATAATTTTTCTGTACTACCACATATTCTATACTACACATAATCCCACTAATGTTATTTATTTTATAGCACCATTATTTTAAAAAGGCTATCCGCATATCAATGTCAACAGCCTGAAGGGAATTATTTTTGAAAAAATGATTCCCTTAAATAAAAGCATTATTTTTAACCTCGCTGAATATCTATCACGATTATATTATGAAGAAATAACGTCTTCGTTTGGTATTTCATTTATGTTTTGGAAATGATGAATAGCGTTTGTCGGGCATTTTTTTACACATTCGCCGCACATCACACATTTGTCATAGTCTACTTTTGCTAAAAAGCTGTGAACGCTAATGGCTTCATACTTACAGGTTTTTTCGCATAGTTTGCAGCCGATACATCCGACCGAGCAGTTTGCCCGGATTGTTTTTGCGTTGTCAGTGGAATCGCATTGTACCCGTATGGCTTTCTCATAGGGAACCATTTCAATTAACTTACGGGGGCATACTGCAACACAACGTTTACACGCCGCACACTTTGTATCATCCACCTTTGCAATACCGTTTATAATAGTGATTGCATCATATTGACAGGCTTTGACGCAGTTGCCATAGCCCAGGCAACCAAAATAGCAATTTTTGGGACCATGGTTTGCTAGTTGGTTAATAATTTTGCAGTCATCCAGACCCACATAATCGTATTGGGTTGCGGCCTTGTCACAATCTCCCGCACACCGCACAAATGCAGTCGTTCGCTGTATTGCCTGCGGTTTGACGCCCATGATATCCGCAATCAGCTTTGCACATTGTTCTCCGCCTACCGGGCAGCCATTGACAGGTGCGCCTTGTTGCGCTACCGCCTTGGCATAATCATCGCAGCCCACATAACCGCAGGCTCCACAGTTGGCTCCTGGCAAGACATCCCGAACTGCACTGACATTGGGGTCTATTTTGGAATAAAAAATATTCCCTGCATAACCCAGTCCCAGTCCAAAGATCAGGCCCATTAAGCTGATTACCAGTATGGAATATAAAATAATCTCCGTTGGTGTCATAGGAATACCTTCTTTCTGTTTACTTTTATTCAACTTATCCTAAATCAAAAGCTGTCCATCTGGATTTTCTAAATCTAATGCTATATTTAAAAATTTTGGGTAAAAACAAGACCTTGGGAACGCACCCCATTAAGTAAGTATTAATAAGCCTTAATTAAGATGACTGTATCAGTCCCTGAAAGCCCAAAAATGCAATCGACATTAGTCCGGCAGTGATCAGCGCAATCGGAAAGCCGCGGAAAGGAAGTGGAATATGGTTTCTTTCGATCCTTTCCCGGATACCGGCAAACAGCACGATTGCCAATGTAAAGCCTAAGGCCCCGCCGATTCCGTTCACTACAGAGGTTAACAGGCCGTACCCTGCATCCTTATTGATAACCGCCACACCAAGAACAGCGCAGTTGGTGGTTATCAAGGGCAAGTATACGCCGAGCGCACGGTATAAGACAGGGCTAGACTTTTTGATAAACATCTCGACGATCTGTACCAATGTGGCAATGATCAATATAAAGGCAATGTTGTACAAATATTCAATATGCAGCGGCGTCAGAAACAAATTGTAAACCATGTATGTAACTGCCGAAGAAATTGCCATAACAAATGTTACTGCCAACCCCATGCCCACTGCTGTCTCCAGCTTTTTGGAAACGCCAAGAAACGGGCATATTCCAAGAAATCTAGACATTACGAAGTTGTTAACAAAAACTGCACCTAAAAAGACTAAAAATATTTCCATTGCTCCGCTCCCCCTTTTATGCCCCTTGGGATAGTTTTTCATGTGCTTTTGCAGCTTTTCTGCGCACATTAATAAAATTAATCAGTGCCATCAGGCAGCCCAGCGTTATAAATGCTCCAGGGGGCAATATCATTATTACTGTTTTTGGGAAAGCTTCCGGCAATATAGCAACGCCAAGAAGTGTGCCCGCGCCGATCAGCTCTCTTATCGCGCCGATAATTGTTAGCGCAGCTGTAAAGCCCATCCCCATTCCCAGTCCATCGCACATTGATTTAAACGGACCGTTTTTGGAAGCAAACGATTCTGCCCGTGCAAGCAGGAGGCAATTGACTACAATCAGTGGAATATAAATCCCCAGCGATCTGTTTAGCTCAGGAAGGTATGCCTCCAGCAATATTTGAATCAGGGTAGAAAACCCGGCGATAATTACAATGTAAGAAGGAATCCTTGCTTTCTCAGGTATAATGCGGCGTACCAGTGAGATCACTACATTGGCGCAAGTGAGTACAGCCAATGTAGAAACACCCATGCCAAAACCATTTTCCATGCTGGTTGTAACCGCCAGAGTGGGGCACATACCAATGACCTGTACAAATGTTGGGTTATCCTTAAATATACCGTTTTTTATCGTGTCTATTGTTTTCAATTACCATCCGCCCCTTTCAAAACCGTTTCATATACGTTCAGTGCGTCATTGATTCCCCGGGTAACTGCGTCTGATGAGATTGTTGCGGCTGTAATGGCCTGTATTTCATTGTCAGAGACTGGTGGTTGTTTAGTAACCTCAAGAACGCCTTGTTTGCCTAGATATTGGCCGGTAAACCATGCGTCCTCGATATGTGCGCCCAGTCCGGGCGTTTCCCCTTGTTTAACGATCCTAAGTCCTTCGATTGTGCCACCCACACCAATGCCAACCAGCATTTCAACCGCTCCGCCATAGCCGTTCACCGATACGCCTACGGCATAGCCAACAGTTTCGCCTGCGTCGTCAAAGCCCCGGCAATATTTCGTGACATACCGGCTTGTTTCAGCACCACCAGTCGTATAATCAATAATTTCCCCAAAACCTGTAGCCGAAGGGAGTGCTTCTGCCATTGCTGCAATTGTGCTTTGTGTTTCATTTTCGGCAACAACGTCGCGGGTGAGGGCGTATGCCACGCCCAAAAGCCCGGAGGTAACCAAGGTAATCAAGAATAGGACTACCCCTGTTTTAAGAATATCCAGATATTCTTGCTTAGACATTTTTCCCAACCTCCCCGAAAACTTTAGGCCGTGTAAACCGTTCTATTAATGGCACAGCCAGATTCATTAACAAAATGGAATAGGATACTCCTTCAGGATATGCCTTGCTGTATGTTCGGATGATCATAGTCAAAACTCCGCAGCCAATGGCAAAGAGGATTTTTCCCTTGCTGGTAACGGGGCTGGTACTATAATCTGTTGCCATAAAAAATGCTCCAAGCATCAGCCCACCTGTCAGTAAATCATAGAACGGCGCTCCGTTTCTACCAAACAGCAAGCTCAGGATGCATACCGTCAAAAGATAGCACACAGGTATTTTCCAAGAGATTACCTTGCGCACGATCAAATAAATACCTCCGATGATCAGAGCAATCGCGCAGGTTTCGCCCAAGCAGCCGCCCACTCTGCCGAACAATGCGCCGATATAATCCACTAACTCCGGCTGAAAGCCTTGTTTTAATATTGTCTGGGGGGTTGCTCCTGAGATTCCGTCAGGTGATATCGACCAATCCGTCATCTGTACCGGATAAGACGCAAGCAAAAAAGCCCGCGCCCCCAAGGCAGGATTTAAAAAGTTTTGGCCCAATCCGCCAAATAATTGTTTAATAATCACAATTGCGAAAAACGCGCCTACCACAGGTAGCCAAAGCGGAGCCGAGGCGGGCAAGTTGAAGGCCAGTAGCATGCCCGTTACAACAGCGCTCAGGTCGCTGATAGTGATATCTTGTTTTGTTATTTTCTGATAAAGCAGCTCGAATAATACACAAGAAAGAACGCTTGCCAGCGTCAGAAACAACGCCTTGACACTAAAGAAATATATAGAAGCAATCATTGCCGGGCACAACGCAATCACCACATCCAGCATGATGCTGGAGATCGTCTCATCCGAGTGGATGTGCGGGGTGCCGGATACCATATATTTGCGCTTGACAGTTTCTATTTTATCCGCCATTTATTGTTATCCCTCTCCTCTACAAAATTATAGTAGTTATAGCACTTTCGAATTTCATACGGACTAATTTCGGCATACTTCCTTATATGAATCTCATTTAAAATAGTCACAATACCGGTTGCCTTTTTTAAATTGAGATTCGTATTCTGTTGAAATTCTGAAATTGTTCTAATCTACCATACCCTACCTAGTACAAGCGTTTACTTTTTGTTGCTTCTTCTGAGCGCCATAATATTTCTTCTTGCTGCCCGGATCGACAGGGAAAGATATCTTTTGGAGGGGCATACATAGGAACAAACGCCGCATTCCACGCAATCCATGCCATGCATCCGTTCGAATGCCTCAAAGTCGTCTCGCAGCGCAAGCTGATTTAGTTCTAGCGGCATGAGGCCGGAAGGACAATACTGCACACATTTGGAACAGCGAATGCAGTTTCGTTCCTTCGAAACCCGTACTTCCCTCTTGGTCAGACAAATTACAGCAGAGGATGTTTTAATAATAGGAACATCCAAATCAAAAAGTTCTACGCCCATCATTGGACCGCCGGAAATAATTTGGTAGGGTTCTTCTGTAAAGCCGCCGGTCTGTTCGAATAACTCACGGTAGCTCATGCCGAGGCGGGCTTTATAGTTGCCGGGGTTTTTGACCGCGCCGCCGGTGGTAGTAATGATCCGGCGCATCAGCGGCCGCCCCCGCACGATTGCTCTGTGTATAGCAATGATTGTATCTACATTGTTTACAATTACACCAACATCGGCAGGCAATTTGCCAGATGGCACCATACGTTTGGTGCAGGCGTATATAAGCTGCTTTTCTGAACCTTGTGGGTATTTTGTTTTTAACGCTACAACCTTGATTCTTTTGTCGTCTGCACAGGCTTCTATCATTTTTTCGATGGCATCCATTTTGTTTGTTTCGATTGCGATTATTCCCGTGGCTGTTGGAAAAATTTTGAGGACGATTTGCAAGCCGATCTTTATTCTTTCCGATTCTTCTAGCAACACTCTATAGTCGGTGGTCAAATAGGGTTCGCATTCGGAGGCGTTGACAAGGATATAATCTATCTTTTTATCCGTTGTTACATTCAGCTTTACATGGGTGGGAAAACCTGCGCCGCCCATGCCGACAATGCCTGCCTGTCTGATTTTGTCCAAAATCTGTTCTTTTGTTAGGTTTTCATAATCTTCGTCGGGTACAATCGACTCGTGCTCCTGCAATAGCGCGTCATTTTCGATAATCACGGAATTTACCTTTAGCCCGCTGGGGCTGTAACGAGTGACGATTTCCTTCACTGTGCCGGAAATGCTCGTATGGATAGGCGCAGACATCAAACTGTCAGTATCGCCAATTTTCTGTCCAAGCAAAACATAATCTCCGGGTTTGACCAGTGGTGTACACTCCACGCCGATATGTTGTATCATAGGGAATACCATCTTGGTGCCCTTTTGCGGGAGGATCACTTCGACCGGCTTATCTTTTGTAAGCGCCTTTTGATCATCGGGATGGATTCCTCCCTTAAAAGTCAGAGCTTTCATATTGAATGCCTCCTCTACTTTTATTAATACATTAATTTTAGTATAAATCGTATACAATCTCAACAATTGATATATTTTAAACTAATTTAGTATGGAATAATATAACAAAAGTTCGGCAGCCATTCCCTAATGAGTAGTGGCTGCCGAACTTTTATTGTTTTGAGTTGGTTCAAATTGTATTTTCTTATGGATAAATATAGAATGGAGATGTTAAACAGATCCTTATTTTCCTGCAATCTCTGCAAGCCCTTCTGTAATATAACCTTTTAACCATTCGAGAACGTCGGGTGTATCCAATGGTACGTCGCCCAGAATTTCCCTGATCTCTCTAAGGTCAAAAACAAATTCAGATTCATTATTCCTGTGTTTGTATGTCAAATTTATATCAGGATTAGTAAATGCCAGCAAATAAATCGAATTAACAATATCCCCCATAGGAGGCTTGTCGATATTGTCAAGCTCCATAGTGGCTTCCAGCCGAGTTCCTTTGCCCAGCTCACTTTGCAGTAGAAGCTTGCCGCCGCATTGTAGGCAGGTTTGTTCTAGCATAGGAATCCCCAGCCCTACTTTGCGTGTCGTGCGGGAGGTGGTAAAGGGGTTGCGTACCTTTTCCAGCATTTCGGGTGACATGCCCTTGCCGTCATCCTCTACGATCACAGTAAGCCGATTGTTCTTTTTATCTTCGTCTACTTCGATAACTACTGTCTGAGCTTCTGCCTTGATGCTATTCTGCGCGATATCCAGAATGTGCATGGATATTTCTTTCATCATAATTTGATCGCCTCGCCCATTTTATATTTGAGTACGATGAATAAGTATATACCGTTTTTGTTTCGGCGTCGTCAATTCATATCCTTTGCCTAAAGGAAGGGTCAAGGGACGAGTCCCTTGCGGGGTTTGGGGCAGCGCCCCAAGGTTTTGTCTTGTATTTCGGCACGCGGCTCTAAACAACATAAAATTCTGTTTCAAAACGCTTGTCTGTAGAATTCTTGCCAACATATAGCTTGAACTGGCCTTTTTCCGTCACCCACTCGAATTCACGGTTTAGTACCCGCATCTCATAAAAGCCTAGTTCAAATTTAACGCGTTTCGTTTCTCCCTTGCGCAAAGAAATCCGCTGGAAACCTCTTAAATCTTTTTCATTGCGCACCACCGAAGCAAAACAATCAGTCAAATAAAGTTGAATGATTTCGTCTCCATCCATGCCGCCCGTATTTGTGACATCAACGCTAATCACAATTTTCTCGCCGGCAATAACCTGTTCCAGTGTAATGTTTTGCGCGCTGACAGCAAAATTGTTGTATTCAAATTCCGTGTAGCTCAGGCCGTACCCGAAACTGTACAGCGGATATTTGTCCATTTCTATATACCGTTTGCCGCCGGCAGGCTTTCTATTATAATGTACCGGCAACTGTCCTACAGATTTTGGGAATGACATTGGCAGCTTGCCGGAAGGGTTCACATTGCCCCACAAAATTTCTGCGATAGCCTGTCCGCCCATTTCGCCGGGGAACCAAGCGTTGATAATAGCATTCAAATGCTGGTTTTCCCAGGTCAGCGACATAGGCCGCCCGTTTTGCAGAACCAAAACAACTGGAGTTTTGGTTGCGTAAACTGCTTTCAGTAACTCCAATTGTTTTCCCGGAAGGTTCAGGTCAGCTCTGTCAAAGTTTTCTCCGCTTGTTTCCTCAGAATCACCCAGGGCCAGAATAGCAATATCCGCCTCTTTTGCCAGTGCGGCGGCTTCCATAATCCTATTGTTACCATAGCTGTATCCGAAAACCACCCGCGCGCCGCGGTTGTCACAGCGATATTCGATCGTAATGGAACAGGGCTTTCCTGTTATAAACTCAAACGGCTTGATTGTATTGATATCCCTGTTTTGACCCGGCTCCTGTTTCCAGTTGTCAATAAAGAGCGTTCCGTCGATGTACAGCCGCATACTATCAAAACTGCTCAGGCCGATGTAAGCCTGCATTGTTTCCTGCGGCGTGAGCGTTCCCTTCCAGCGTACGCTGAACATTGTGGCGTCAATCGCTTCGGCCGGTTTACTGAATATCCAGTTAAAATTAATTGAAGGATCTGTACGAATAAAGGAAGGCTCTCCGGATAAATCGCCATTGTTGAAATACTCTGCTGTGAGACCGCCGTCAAGCCAGTCAGCAGGGAAGGGGGAAACCTCGTTCTCCAGAATTTCGCAACCCTTTGCATAGGAAAGCTGAACCTCTTCGGGTGAAACCTTTTGCATTGCATCCCACAGCGTTATAGGTTCAAAGCCTTTTGGCCTAGAAGAATAATCGCCTAAACGGGCTGTTTTGACGCTGGGACCGATCAGTGCTATTTTTTTAATACCTTTCTTTAATGGTAAGATACCGTCGTTTTTGAGCAGGCAGATCCCTTTACGGGCAACCTCAAGGGCGGTTTCTAGATGTTGTTCGCACCGGACTGTTTTTAACATCAGTTTTGGGTTGGTATAGGGTTTGTCAAACAGCCCCGCCAACAGCTTGATTCTCAATACGCGCGCGACAGCCTGATCCAGCGTTTCCATTGAGATTTCTCCATGTTTGACCTTCTCTATGATTGTCCCTTGATAGAAATCATGCGGGAAATCATACAACTGTACGTCGCATCCGGCTTCAAGCGCGATCTCAACCGCTTTTTCTCTAGTGTCCGCAACATTGTGGTCGCAATTAAGCATAGAAATAGCACACATATCCGACCGCACAAAACCAGGCATACACCATTGGTTACGCAGCACCTCTGTCAGTAATTCCTTATCGCCTGAACAGGGGATACCGTCTACCGAGCTGTAAGAACACATGGTGTTCATTGCACCGCCCTCGATAAAGGCGGCTTCAAAAATAGGCAGACAATCCGTATACATATCTCTTTTGCCGATTGCGGCCGGAGCGCAATTGATTCCCCCAAAGGATACGCCATATGCAGCAAAATGCTTTGGCTCGGACACAACAGCATCCTCTCTTGATACATCGCCTTTTTGCATTCCTTTCACAATCTGTTCCGCCAGCTTTGCGCCCAAATAGGTATCTTCACCATAGGTTTCCTCTGTTCTGCCCCAGCGAGGGTCTCTTGCCAGATCCAACACAGGAGTCCAGATCTCGTGCAAACCGTAGCTTCGTGCTTCTGCGCCAATGGCGGCTCCGGTTTGATAAGCAAGTGTAGGATCGAATGTACTCGCTAGACATATTTGCTGCGGAAAAATCGTACTGCCTGGAACGCTTACGCCATGCAGTCCTTCGGCACAAAAAAGCGCCGGAATCCCATGATCTGAATTCTCCAAACAAAATTTCTGGATTGCGTTTAGCAGATCGGGGTCAGCCTGATTGTCCTGTACGATGCCGACGCCCAAGCCGCCCAACGTTGCTCTTGTCTTTTCCTCGTCAAATGAAATCTTTTTTTCTCCGTTTTCCTCGGTCACGCGGTAAAAGTCTGATGCTGCATACTGGTCTAGCTGGCGAGCTTTTTCTTCTATGCTCATTTTTTCTAGCAGATCGGTAATTTTTTTGTCAAATTGGTTCAACCGTGATAACTCCTTTCACTTGGATTGATATGTATTTCTTGTCAAGCTGTTTTATCTACACGTTGCTTTTTGGGTTTTTATTATTATTTGCTCTTTATGAGTATATCATTTTTAGTAGACTTCTTGCAAGCGGATACTAATATGAATCTCATTTAATGCGGCACAAAAAATGAGATTCGTATAGCATGCAAGCCCAGAAAACTATTGATCAAGCGTCTGGAAGACATATTAAAGTTTGATGATAAAAAATAACTATAATCATAATTTTATAGTTGTAAATTATTCGTTATGTGTTATAATAATACAAATTAAATCCCAAAACAGGGTTGTTCCTGCGGTGGTTCATCTGCTCACCTGCGGGCAATTCGAATGTACAGTGTAGATTCGCTGTAGTATTTTCAGGGAAGCCCTATATCCATGCTGTGGCTTGCATGGTTAATCTCGTGCTGATTTGTGTTTGAATACGGGAATTTCTGAAGTTTGATTAATAAAAATATTAGCAGATCAGTAGCGGTTCCGCCTTTGCAGAAGGCTGGGTTGCGGCGGTTTATTTATACAGGCCGTTTAGAGGGTGGCACGCGGGTTTTACACTCGTCCCTTGAATTTTGAGGGACGGGTTTTTTTATTATATTATGGAATTATATGGATTTGCCGGTCGAATATGAAGGAGGAGTCGTATGTTGGACGTAAAATTGCTACGCAGCAATTTTGACGGCATCAAAAAAGCGTTAGATAAACGGGGAAAGGATTATGAATTGGACAAATTCCTGGATTGTGATGTCAAACGAAGGGCGCTGATACAACAATCTGAGGATCTTAAAAATAAGCAAAATACAGTATCAAAGCAGGTACCTGTCCTTAAAAAAGAAGGCAAGCCTGTAGACAGCATACTGGAAGAAATGAAAATACTCGCGGATCAGATCAAGGAGTTGGAGCCAAAAGTCAGAGAAATAGATGAGGCTATTGAAAACTTTTTGCTGAATATACCCAACCTGCCTGACGATTTGGTTCCCCCTGGAGCGGATTCGGATGAGAATGTGGAAATCCGTAAATTTGGCGAGCCCAGAAAATTTGGTTTTGAGCCAAAGCCTCACTGGGAACTTGCGAAGGAGCTGGGGATTCTTGACTTTGAGGCTGGCGCAAAGGTAACTGGAACTAGGTTTACTTTTTATAAGGGGCTTGGCGCACGGCTGGAACGAGCAATTATTAACTTTATGTTGGATACGCACGTAGATCAAAATGGATATACGGAAGTGTTTCCGCCTTTTATGGTACACCGCAGGAGTATGCAAGGCACGGGACAATTGCCAAAATTTGAAGAAGATGCATTCAAGGTAGCTGGTACAGATTATTTTTTGGTGCCCACAGCGGAAGTGCCGGTAACGAATATGTATAGAGACGAAGTATTGGACGGAGCGACGCTTACAATTAAGCATTGCGCTTATACCGCATGTTTTAGGGCCGAAGCTGGCAGTGCAGGCAGGGATACCAGAGGGTTGATCCGCCAGCATCAGTTTAACAAGGTGGAATTAGTTAAATTTGCGAAGCCGGAGAATTCAGCCGAAGAGCTGGAAAAGTTGACTGCGGACGCCGAAGGAATCCTACAAGCGCTGGGTCTGTCCTATAGGGTTGTACGGCTATGCGGCGGAGACTTGGGTTTTTCGTCGGCAATGACATATGATATTGAGGTTTGGATGCCAAGCTATAACAGATACGTTGAGATTTCAAGCTGTTCTAATTTCAAAGACTATCAAGCCCGCAGAGCGAACATAAAATATAAGGAAAATACAAAGGATAAAGCGCAGTTCGTCCATACGCTGAACGGAAGCGGCCTTGCCGCCGGAAGAACTACAGCGGCGATTCTGGAAAACTTTCAGCAGCAGGACGGCAGTATCAAGATACCTGACGCGCTCGCGCCTTATATGAGATCGATAAAGGAAATTAGATAAAAAAGCACATACAGATACGAAATAAGAAGGTTTTCCTATTTCTGTATTTGGTTGTGAGACAAACTCATAGACTGTTAGGAGGCTTGTTATGTCAAAAAATTTAAGTGCTGTTGGATTAAGTTCATATATTAACAATTCAAAGAAAAAATCAGAGGTATTAAAGCGGATTTCGCAATTTCCTGATACCAGTGTCAGCTATGTGAAGAATGGGAATAATTTTGTTGAGCAATACGGTTATTTGACAGAGGATTTTGGGATTGTGCTCTATGGAAGGGTGCAGAAGGATCAGCAGATCAAAATGCGTAAATGGAATACATTTGCTTTTTCCAGCCATACTCTGGAACTGAGTAATGTCGGGTTTGAAAAAATCAGGGGCGACCTGTTTGCTTTTTGCGAGGATGACAAAACCGGAAATGAAATCGAATTTCGGGTTAATAACGTATATGAATACGAAAACTATACGAAGAAACACGGGCGCAGGGAAATTCGACAGATGACAGCGAATATCGCAGGTCTTGCCACCGTGGGCAGTGTTATTTTCCCTATGAGAAAAGATCAGGAGGCTATCCGGATCAGACAAGAGGAAGAAGAAAACCATAAGGAGCTGATCAGAAAGCTGCGCAATGGCGATGAAGCCGCAGAAAAACAGCTTTTAGAAAACTCCTTTCAAATAGCCGCGGCGGTTCGGGAAAGGTTGAAAAAAGAGGATATATTGTCTGTTTTTGAATCCTATTTCATGCCGCACGGCGATATAGAGGGCCAGTTCGCAGTCCTTGGCGATATCGAACAGGCAGAGGTGATCAAGAATAAGTTAACCGGTGAGGCAGTTGTAAAACTACTGGTAAATGCCACTAACACAAAATTGCAGTTGTTCATCAATCAAGATGGTTTGATGGGAATGCCTATAAAGGGAATGCGTTTTATGGGGATTTGTGAGCTGCAAGGAAATATTATTTTTAATTAGATTAGGGCAGGGCAGTTTCAGAATCTCGACGGAATACTGAGCTACAAACGCTTTACTGTGACATAAGGAAGTGCGTCGAAATTAGTCCTTATGAAATTCGAATTTAAATAAGATTAGTATTACGAAAGTGGTTCCGGCCACACCGGAATGACGCGAAAGCTGGGAGAACAAGAAATGAACGACCGAAATTTGACGCTTTTGACTGATTTTTATGAACTGACAATGATGCAAGGTTATCATAAAACCAACCTGACAAAACATATCGTTGTGTTTGATTTGTTTTTTAGAAAAAACCCCAACGGCAACGGTTATTCCATAGCGGCGGGGTTAGAACAGGCCATTGAGTATATCAAAAGCCTCCGGTTTGGGCCTGAGGATATTGCATATTTGGAGGGGTTGAACGCTTTTACTCCGGATTTTATTGAGTATCTGCGAACATTCAAGTTTACCGGAGATATCTATGCAATCCCGGAAGGCACGGTGGTTTTCCCTGGAGAGCCGCTTATGCGGATTACCGCGCCTATTATTGAGGCACAACTTATTGAAGCAGCGCTGCTGAACATCGTCAACCATCAGAGTCTGATTGCTACCAAGGCTGCAAGGGTGATCTGGGCAGCACAGGGCGACGGCGTGCTGGAGTTTGGCCTGAGAAGGGCACAAGGCCCCGACGCGGGAATTTACGGCGCCAGGGCGGCAATGATCGGCGGTTGTGTTGCCACAAGCAATGTACTGGCTGGCAAAATATTCGATGTGCCTGTACGGGGAACTCATGCGCATAGCTGGGTAATGAGTTTTCCGGATGAGCTGACGGCCTTCCGCGAATACGCCAAGATATTTCCGGGCAGTTGTACCTTGCTTGTAGATACCTACGATACTTTAAAGAGTGGTGTGCCGAACGCCATCAAGGTCTTTCAGGAGATGCAGGAGAGAGGACTGCCGCTTAAAAATTACGGCGTGCGGCTGGACAGCGGCGACTTTGCATATTTGTCTAAAAAGGCCAGAAAAATGCTAGACGAGGCCGGCTTTATAGACGCTGTCATCAGCGCCTCCAGCGATCTGGATGAAAACATTATACAATCACTGAAATTGCAGGGCGCAAAAATTACGCTTTGGGGCGTAGGAACAAATCTGATTACAAGTAAGGACTGTCCTGCATTTGGCGGAGTGTACAAATTGGCATCCGAAGCGGATGAAAACGGAAAAATGATCCCTAAGATCAAGCTTTCTGAAAACCCTGAAAAAGTAACCAATCCTGGAATCAAGAAAATTTTCCGCTTATATGACAACGAAACCGGAAAGATCAAGGCCGATTTGATTGCGTTGGAGGATGAAACTGTCAATCCAAGCGAACCGCTGACGATTTTCGATCCGCTGGCTACGTGGAAAAGAATGACGCTAATGCCGGGTTCATACACTGTGAGAGAGCTGCTTATGCCGGTTTTTATTAACGGTGAATGTATATACCAGTCGCCTTCGGTTATGCAAATCCGAGAATATTGCCGGACGGAGTTGGATACTTTGTGGGATGAGCATAAGCGCCTGATTAACCCGCATATTCTTCCTGTGGATTTGTCCAAAAAGCTGTATGACCTGAAACAAAAGATGATAGCCGAGATCAGAGGCGAATAATCACTAATTTTGTGATGATGGGGGAAGGTTCATAATAAAGATATCTTTTCGATGCATATCAAAAGCTGAAAAGGTATCTTTTGTTATGTACTGTAGTTGTTCAAAAAGGGATAGTGTAGCGGGGTTTGGGGCAGCGCCCCAAGGTTTTAATTTTATAACAATTTTGGCACACCATCAAATGATAGGCTAAACTTTATAAAAAATTGGTAGGTAAAGCAAATAAAATGTATTGACTTTTTATTCATTGTTATGATAAAATATACAATATAAAAAATGATAACTTAGAGAAGGCGGTGTTTTATTGAATAACGATTTATCATTTTATGAAAATTTATACAGAACCTTTATACAAGATAACAGATATCTGCTGTTTTTGGAAGGCTTGCAAAACACATTGCTGCTGAGCTTATTTGCCAGCTTCATCGGTGTATTGATCGGCGTTCTTATCGCGCTAGGGAAGCTGTCCAAATACCGCCCGCTGCAATTGTTGAGCAGCGCGTACATTGATATCATTCGCGGTACGCCCAGCGTTACACAGATATTGATTATATATTTTGTAATATTTAATGGTTCTGACCTGAACAAGATCATTATTGGCTCGATTGCCTTTGGCGTTAACAGCGGGGCTTATGTCGCTGAGATTATCCGGGCGGGCATCTTGTCCATCGACTATGGCCAGACAGAAGCCGGACGTTCGTTGGGGCTGAATGAAATACAGACACTGCGGTTTATTGTTCTGCCTCAGGCGATCAAAAACATATTACCTGCGTTGGCGAATGAGTTTATCGTGCTGGTCAAGGAAACAGCCATTGCCGGTTATATTGCGATCTTTGATCTGACAAAGGCGGCCGCGGCCGTTCAAAGCCGTACATATGAATATGCTTTTCCGCTGTTTGGTTCCGCGATTATTTATTATGTGATTATTAAGCTGCTGACGCTTTGTTTTAGAAAGCTGGAAACACGGCTCAGAAAAGCGGATGCAAGATAGAGGGGGCGGTTTCAGTGATACAGGTACACGATTTACATAAGAAGTTTGGCAGTCTGGAAGTGCTTAAAGGCATCAGCGAGAATATAGAGCAAGGGGAAAAGGTCGTTATCATCGGCCCCTCAGGTTCGGGGAAAAGCACGTTTTTGCGTTGTCTAAACCTTTTGGAGCGGCCCACGCAAGGCAGGATTTTGATTGATGGTGAAGAAATCACAAACAAAAAAACGGACGTTAACCGCGTCAGGCAAAAGATGGGTATGGTATTTCAGCAGTTCAATCTTTTTCCCCACTTGTCTGTAATGGATAATATCACATTGGCGCCAATCCAGATCAAAAAGTTCGGTAGAGATCAAGCCTGTACTCTTGCAGAAAAGCTTTTGGCACGAGTAGGTTTGTTGGATAAGAAGGATGCATATCCCGCACAGCTTTCTGGAGGACAGAAGCAGAGAATTGCGATCGCCCGCGCTCTAGCAATGGAACCGGAAATCATGCTTTTTGACGAGCCAACCAGTGCGCTTGATCCGGAGATGGTCGGAGAAGTACTGGAGGTTATGAAGGATTTGGCGGAAGATGGCATGACAATGGTGGTGGTTACGCATGAAATGCGGTTTGCGCAGGAGGTTTCCTCCAGGGTGTTGTTTATTGACGGCGGCGTGATTGTAGAACAGGGGCCGCCGGAGCGGATATTTAAAAATCCGGAGAATGTACGCACGCAGTCGTTTCTCAGCAAGGTTTTGTAGAATGATCATATGGCGTAGTTTGGTAAATATATTTTAAATCTATTAATAAGAAAATTATACTAATCTCATTTAAAATAGTCGCAATACGGCG
Organism: Holotrichia oblita; assembly: GCA_023690525.1. NCBI lineage: Eukaryota > Metazoa > Arthropoda > Insecta > Coleoptera > Scarabaeidae > Holotrichia > Holotrichia oblita. The sequence continues at coordinate 92,162 of JALQSN010000133.1, read as the reverse complement.
CAATAAATATCTAAGAATCACTGCTATTTTTTGCTTGATTGTTCCTGAGATTAGTGTTAGTTGTGAAGAGATATTTATGATTAGTTTAGGAGGAGTTCTAATGGCAATCTCAAGCTATAAAGCAGACTTAATTGAACTGATGGTAAAAAGCGGTGTTTTGATGTTCGGCGATTTTAAAACAAAAAGTGGGCGGCAGTCGCCGTACTTTATTAACTCCGGGTATTATAAGACCGGAGCGCAGGCAGAGATGATCAGCACATATTATGCCGCAATGATTAATGAAAAGCTGAAAGGCAAATTTGACGTTCTTTTTGGCCCTGCATATAAGGGCATTCCGCTGTGCACATTAACCTCTGGGGCGTTGTGGCGACTGTATCAAGTGGATGTAGGCTACTGCTTCAACCGCAAGGAAGCCAAAGATCATGGCGAAGGTGGCGTATTTGTGGGATGGCAGCCAAAGGACGGCGAAAGGCTTCTGATCATAGAGGATGTGATTACTGCCGGAACGGCTGTACGAGAGGTATATCCAATGTTAAAAGCCGCTGCGGATGTCAGGATAAACGATATGGTAATCTCGGTAGATAGGATGGAAAAAGGATATAACGGGTTAACTGCGGTTGAGGAAGTAAAGCAGGAGTTTGGCATCACAGTCCATTCGCTGGTTACGGTTGTGGATATTATTGAGTATTTATACAACCGGGAAATCGACGGCAAGGTTTATATTAATGATGAAATGAAACTCAGGATGGAAGATTATATCCGGCAATACTGCGTACTGTAGGGTAGAGTAGGGAAAATTATAAGAGTTATTTAATAATATTTAAGATATTTGAGTGAAAAGTATTTTGAAGGAGAGAAAAATATGAAACTGAAAAAAATAATGGGCCTTGGGGTTTGTGTGATGCTAGCATTCACATCACTTGCCGGCTGTGCCACAGCAACTACAGATAATACAAAAAAAGAAATTATTACGATGGGAACCAATGCCGCATTCCCGCCCTTTGAGTTTATAACTGACAAGGCGCAGGGGCTTGTTGGACAGTTTTCTGGCGTAGACGTTGCGATTGCGGTTGAAATCGCGAAGGAGCTGGATAAGGAATTGGTGATCTCGGATATGGAATTTTCTGCGGTGCTTGCGGCTGTCCCTACGGGTAAGGTTGATTTTGGCGCGGCGGGTATGACGATCAATGAAGAACGGTTAGGTAGTATGGATTTTTCTGATCCATATTTTACCGCGACACAATATATACTGGTCAAGGCAGATAACGGAGAGATCACATCTGCGCGAGACTTGATGGACAAAAAAGTGGGCGTAATCGAAATGTATACCGGCGAGACTATCTGTCAGGATATGGGGATGCAACAGCTTAGCTCATATAAAAAGAGTACGGATGTGGTCATGGACCTGAAACAGGGCAGGATCGACGCGGTGGTGATTGACTCGTATACGGCAGAAGCTTTTGTCAGACAAAATTCGGATTTAAAAGTAATCCAGGATGCCGAAGCGTTTGAAAATGAATCTTATGCGATTGCTGTCAAAAAGGGTAATACCGAGCTGTTGGAAACAATCAATAAAGTGTTGGAAAGGCTTAAATCAGAGGGTAAAATAGGTGCATTTGTAACGAAATACACCGAAGAAACTGAAGCCGCGCAATAAAAAGAAAAGCGGATGATTCCAGGGTTTGGCATCTCATCACTTCATTATTCCAACTGAGGAATTGTATTATTGGATTGTTACCATTTTAGTAATATGACTTTGCTCTCTTATTGATAAGGAGGTTCTTCGATGCCGATTCAAAAACTTTTGTCAGGCGGAATCATTTCGAATTACCGTTGTCCCGCATCTTGCGAACATTGTTTGTATGGCTGTTCCCCTACAGCGGAGCCGGGGTATATGACGGAGGAAACGACAGGTATGCTATGTAACACTTTGCGTAATTTTGATTGCAGGAGCGTACACATCGGCGGGGGAGAACCATTTTTGAATATTGAAGGTTTGGAAAGGTTGATCCGGATTATTTGGAAATCCGGGTTGGAATTGGAGTATATTGAAACAAACGCCGCGTGGATCACTGAAGATATGGAACGCAACCGGGCAATTCTAAGCCGGATTGTAAAAGCGGGCGGAGATTGTATCATGGTTTCGGCGGATCCGTTTCATATTGAGTGGATACCGTTCTGGAAACCGCTGGCGCTGATCAATCTTTTGCGGGAAATGGGGATTTCACATTTTATATGGCAGCAGCGTTATGTAGCGGCGCTGGCATCGTTAGATTTGTACAGGACATATAATGCCGAAGAGCTTTGCCGGGCGCTTGGCTATGATCTTGTTGCGGAGTGTACCCAAACCTACGGGATGAGCTTTAATGGTAGAGCGTTGAATTTGCGCCGGCAAAGTGAAGAAAGAAAACAGGCAGAAGCCCTTTTATGCCAAACCCCGTGCGGTGAATTATACAATACCAGCCACTTTCATGTGGATTATTTGGGAAATTATATTCCGCCGGGCTGTACTGGTATCGGTATTCCTGTTGACGCCCTGGGCAAAGATATTGACGATTCCCGTTATCCGGTGTTGGGCAAGTTGCTCACAGAAGGGCTTGACGGCCTGTGGCAATATGCGCTGGATCGGGGGTTTTCGCTGGACACGGCGGGGTATGTATCGAAATGTGAGCTTTGCTATGAGCTGCGTAAATTCCTTGCACAAAAATTTCCTGGTGCTTATGTGGAGTTGTCTCCCACACGGTTTTATAGCCAGAATTATTAATAAGGAAACAGGCGGTTTTGCTTACCAGCAGCGCTTGTGTTTCGCTTGTTCCTTTCTAAATTGATATAAAAAAGTCTCGATATTTCAAAGAATTAAAATTCTTTTGCTTCTTTTCTTTCAAGAAAAGAAGCGGGGTTTGGAGCAGCACCCCAAGGTTCTCATTATTAAGTATCAATAATTTTGGTATACTGCCCGATTTTGTTTTATGCTTCCTTTAATCCTTTTTTGTTGTAAGCAAATATGAAAACAGCAATGAAGATCAAGATATTGCATCCGATGATCAGAAAACGGCTGAATAAAAAGTTAGCCGCAGATAAATCATTCAAGAGGTAGCTGATTTGTTGGGTATAAAGGATATTTGCAAATGTTGCAAAACCGTCATTAAAAAGTGCAATCATCGGAACAAAAGCGGTAATCATTGAGAAGGGCATTGCAAGTGCAGTGGCGGCCCCCTGGTTTTTGGAAAAAATCCCAATGGCGCTACCTAACAATGTTGAGGAAAAAATTCCAGATAACATCGTTAGCACAAACCGAAGCAACTCTGAACCAGTATATCCGCCGATTACGCCAAATGCGACAGAGCCAATCCCGCAGAACAGAAATATATAGCTGCCTACGCCAAGGAGATATTCATGGGGTTTTACGTTTGACATAATCAGCATACGCAGGCTTTTGTTCTGGATATCTTCGGAGATAACACTGGCTATCGTCACTATAGGGATCATACCCGCATACATGGTAGCGAAAAGTGTAACAAAATAAGCATCTGGTAAACCGGGGTCGGCTTTGGCAACTAGTTCGGTAAACAAATATGTAATTACCGGAAAAATGATAAATTGGACTAGTACAGGTTTGTTTTTTACAGTATCATTCAGTTGCTTTTTGAAAATTGCAATGGCTCGGTTCATATGAGTTCCCTCCCGGTTAATTTGATAAATATGGTTTCAAGATTCGGCTCTGATGAGTGGATAGATTCGACTGCATCTGTCTGAAAATATTCGGCGATGGCTTTTGCGGAGTTGCTGTCTCCGGTCAGTTCAATATTTTTACCGTCTTTTAATAGTACATGGATAAGCTTGGTGGTATTATATTTGCGGCAGAGTGCGGCAGGCTGCCCATATTCTACAATTCTGCCCTCGTTCAGCAATGCTACATTATCGCAGAGTTTTGTAGCTTCCTCCATGTTGTGGGTGGTGAGAAATATAGTGGCGCCTTTGTTGCGCAGTTCAAATATGAGCTTATGAATTTCTTGCGCCGTAGTGGGATCAAGTCCGCTGGTCGGCTCGTCAAGAAACAGGAGCTTTGGATTATGAAGGATTGCACGAGCCAGCACGAGCCGCTGTACCATTCCCTTAGATAGCTTTGAAACCGGCCTGCGCATTGCGTCGCCCAGTTTTACGCTGTCCAGAACTTCGCGGATTCTGGATTTTGGAACGCGGAATATATCTGCAAAAGTGGCAAGGTTGTCGTAACAGCTCAGGCGGCTAAATAGCCCGCTGTCATCCAAAACCATGCCGATTTGGGCGTGGATCGCATCTGATAAGCTTTGGGATGGTGTTTCAAGCAATTTGGCCTGACCGCCGTCTGCTTTCAATTGCCCGGTCAAAACATTGATCATTGTGGTTTTGCCGGCGCCGCTGGGGCCTAGCAGGCCGAAAATCTCGCGTTCGGCAATGCGGAAGTTAATATCATGCAAAACTTGCTTGCCGTTAAATGATTTTTGTATATGCTCCATTGATATAACTGTGTTCATAATAATTCCTCGCTTTCATTGCGCTGCTTCGCCTTATAGTCAGAAAGCAGCCGGTTATATTTTTTGTCTTTCCGTTTGGTACTGATGATCATTAGCGCGATACATATGCCGATGCTGATAAAATAGGATGCAATCATGCCAAACCAGGCATCCGGGCTATCCGCGGGGATCCAGCCGAAAGCAACGGAAAACGATCCCATTATCAGAAGCCCTGCAATCAAAAGCAATACTGTTCGCCATAATACCAGCAGCCGCTTGAAAATCAAATTGGAAAACAGTAGCATTTTCATACATAGTATGACTACGATGCTCAAAAGAATCTGAATCATAGTATCGTAAGGCAAGCCCTGGGCACCCAACCGGTACATGGTAGAAACCCCGATTCCTTTGTCGCCAAGGAACACGCCGACAATTGAAATGAAGATTATGGCAACGGCAAAGCCTGCGAGTAACTGAAAAAAAAACGATGAGAAAGAATTGGTTTGGTGGTCCATAGTTTGATCATCCTCCTAATTTCTTTTTTACATAGGCGGCATATTGTCTGGAAACAATAAGTTTTTCATTGTTTTCCATGGTTACGATAATCCTGCCGTCGATATCAGACTTGAGGGCTTGAATCCAGTTAAAATTGATAATACAGGATTTGCCTGCCCGAAAAAATCCGCTTGCAGAAAGTTGCTGCTCCAATTCATACAGCTTTTGAGAGGTCTCGTACACCTCTTTTTTTGTGTACAAAAATGTTTTTTTGTCTGTAGTATCAATGTAAAGGACACTTGCCGCGTCCAGAATATATGTCTGGTTATTTTTTATACCAGTCAGTCGTTGATCCAATACCCGAAGTGATGCAATGACTTGTTCGAGGGTTGTGTTCATCTGACTGCAATTGATAATGATTTCGGTTTCCGGAAATTGGTCATTGATGTTGACGCTGATTTTCAATGGGTGCACCTCCTGCGTCGTTTGTAGGTATAGTATATAAATTTGTTGTTGTATTTGCAAGTGATTTTTCCTAAGTTGCAGAAATGTATGCCTGAGTTTCAGATCATGGATGTTAAGGTGTGGCGGTCTGGAGTTTTACGGCAGATAAAGATAAAAAGCAAGGTATTAGAGTAATTTCCAAAATATATTGTCCAACTTATATTAGTTCCGTATGAAATTCGAAATTGCTCTAAAACTTATAAAATACGCGACTCATGCAAATGCTAATACTATCAACAGTAAGGATGAAAGAAATTCTGTCCGATTGACGGTAATGCAGGCGGGAGTGGAATCAGGTGTGAAGAAAATAAGTGAAGTATGTAGAAATAGTGATTTTTTAGTGATGGTATTTATACGGCGAGTTATTTTGCTTGTAGGAATAGTGTTATTTTCGGGAGTAGGAGGGAATTTGAACCGTATTTATGGAAGCAGCACGCCGGTAGGGCAAAGTCGGACTCTGGCACAGGCAAAGCTAACGTTTACCGGCGATATTATGGTACACGAGTGGCAGTTAGAATACGCCTATAACGAGATGGCGGAGGAATATGATTTTCAAAAGTCTTTCCAAAGAATTAAGCCATATATTTTGAACGCTGATTTTGCCGCCGGGAATTTGGAAACTACATTTGCTGGGCAACGTAGCGGCTACAGTAGCTATCCCTGTTTTAACACGCCCGAATCACTAGCATTTACGCTGAAAAATATTGGGCTGGATTTTTTGAGTACAGCAAACAACCATTGCAATGATAAAGGCTGGAAGGGCATTTTGCGGACAATCGACGTTTTGGACGCCGTCGGGATCGACCACGGAGGGACATATAAAACCGTAGAGGCGCGCGATCAGATCTATATAAAGAATATTAACGGGATCGAATTTGCCTTTATCTGCTGCACATACGGAACCAATGGCATTGAGCTTGCTGCGCCTCATCTAGCGAATGTGATTGGGGAAATGTCTTTGGAATGGGAAATCCAAAAAGCGAAAGCGCTTAATCCTGATTTTATTGTTGTGCTGCCGCATATTGGCATAGAATATCAACAAACCCCCGGCACAGAAATCCGGGAATGGGTTAAAACAGTTCTGGAATATGGCGCGGATATCGTAATCGCAAGCCATCCGCATGTGCTTCAGCCCATGGAGTATATTTATCTCACAGATGCTAATGGTAATTTACGCACCTGCTTTGCTGCCTATTCCATGGGAAACTTGATATCATCGCAAAGGGTGGAACCCTGTGAAACAGGGATGCTGTTAAACCTGTATTTTGAAAAGACAGCTGAAGGCAAGGCTCAGATTAGCAAAGCCTCATTTACGCCAACATGGGTACAGTTTCTAAACCGGTGGAAAACATATGAAATTCAGGTTCTTCCTATATATGATGTGCTGCTGGATATCAGAAGCGGAGCGCAAACCAGCCTGTATGAAACCGATATTGATCGGATAGAGAAAGCTTACAGGAGGGTTGTGCGGCAAATACTGGGTGAAGATGCGGATTTGGAGGCGGTTCAACAAGAGAATTTTTTATATCCTATTGTATTTAAGCTAAGGGTATGATCATATAGCATTACTAGAATTAAAACCTTGGGGTGCCGCCTCAAGCCCCGCGAGAGACCCGTTCTTTGGGCAAAGGATATGAATTGACGACGCGGAAACAAAAGGTGATATTAGGTGTAAGAGTAGAATAATAAATTCCAAAAAAAGAGGAAGGATCAAGGAATGTGCCTCTTTCAAGGGTTTGGAGACAGCGTCTCCAAGGTTTTGATTTTAAACGCTTCGATACTTCTGCCCAGTATTCCATTACAGTACGCCAGAAGAACCCCATAATTTGTAATTGGCACCCCCGCTTCTCGAGCCAAAAGAATACGATTGAGGATCTCCCGCCTGCTGATCATGCAGCCGCCGCAATGTATAACTAGAGTGAATTGACTTAGGTTTGCCGGGTAATCTCTGCCGGCGGAAAATGTGTAATCCAGTTTTTTATTCGTAATCTTTTCTAAAAGGCGGGGGATTTTAACTCTGCCAATGTCTTCATGGTTGGTAGAGTGTGTACAGGTTTCGGCGATCAGGATTTTATCTCCATCCTTCAGGGTGGGGAGGGTTGTTTGTACAGCGGAAACAAATTGGTTAAGATCACCTTTTTGCCGAGCCAGTAAAATCGAAAAGGAGGTGAGGGGGATATTATCTGGTACAATTGCGGCAACCTGTGTAAACGCCTGGGAATCAGTTACCACTAGATCAACGCGGCGGCTGTCGGTAATAGCATCCGCCAAGGTATTTACTGTTGTTACGTTACAGCGGATGTCCTTGTCCAGACATTCCCGGATGAGTTGTACTTGCGGCAGGATCAACCTGCCCTTGGGTGTCTGTCCGTCAATGGGAATGACTGCGATGACTGTTTTTAGATAGCTCAAGCCATATAGGAGTAGTTCGTCGGGTTGTTCAGATTTGACCTTGTCCAGCTCATCTGAAAGAATCCTTTTAAGCTCAATAATCGAATCGGGGTTGTATATGGATACGGAAATTGAGCCATCTGGCTGCGTAGTATTGCTGTCTTGTCTAGTTAGATCGGTTTTTGTAAGGACAACAAGAAACGGAATGTTTCTTTTGACAAATTCAGCTTTAAACAGTTCGAATTCAACGGTTTCGGGATTGCTGTCATCAATTGCGTAAATAGCAAAATCGGCACGGTTGATGGTTGATAAGGTGCGGCTGACTCTTTGGCTTCCGAGAGCGCTGTTGTCGTCAAACCCGGCGGTATCAATCATCACAATCGGGCCGTGAGGCAATAGCTCCATGGCCTTAACTACTGGATCCGTAGTTGTGCCAGGGGTAGAGGATACAATCGCGGTGGTAGTTCCTGTGATTGCGTTAAAAAGAGATGATTTACCGGAATTGCACCGTCCGAAGATACAAACGGTAAGCCGATTTAGTAATGGCGTGTTATTTTGCATGGAAACTTCCTCCTGTTTGTTGAGGGGTGCATGGTTTTGGATAAGATTATATGAACAAATCTCGCTGTCCTTCCTCGAGAGCGTTGAGGTTATGTGCCATCAGATCCTGGACTTTTTGGTTTTCTATATCCGTAAGGTTTTGCTTGATCAGTTCATTGACTTTTTGTTGAAAAAGAGCGTCGCCATAATCCAAGCTATATTCTTTCAAAGTCATCAGGGCGTTGGGCAGACATACATTTTTGATATCACCGCTTTTTGCCAGAGCCATAAACCTGTCGCCCGTTCGCCCTTGACGGTAACATGCAGTACAGAAGCTAGGGATATACCCTTCATCCATTAACCAATAAATGATCTCATGCGCGCTTCTTTCATCGGAAACAGAGAATTGAGAAGCTTTTTTTTCGCGGAGCGAATAGCCGCCAACTTCCACCGAAGACCCTCCGCTCAGTTGGGATACGCCGATGTTAATGAGCGTTTTTCTCATTTCCGCGGTTTCACGCGTAGAAATAATAATCCCTGTGAACGGTACGGCAATCCGAACAATTGCCACCAGTTTTTTGAAGGTTTCGTCATCCACGGCATTAGGGTATTTTTGTTCGGCAATATCCATGCCTTCGATAGGGCAGATGCGCGGCATAGAAATGGTGTGGAAACCTACGCCAAACTGTTTTTCTAGCTCCTCATTATGCAGCATCAGCCCCATAACCTCATATTCAGGTTTGTATAGGCCAAACAATGCTCCCCCACCTACATCTTCGATACCCCCTCCATTGCACGATGAAACGCTGTGGTATGATACTCATAATCTTTTTTGGGGCCGGCGATATGTACTCTTTCATAAGTTGGCTTGTGATAGGTTTCTTGAAAAAGGATGTATGTTCCAATACCGGCTTTGCCCAGCCGTCGGTAGTTTTCGACGGTTGTGGCGGCAATATTTACATTGACGCGTCGGATTTCCCCATCTGAGGTTTTCATGCCGTAAATGGTTTTTAGGCAGTCTAAAATATATTCGATGGGACAGTTTTTCGGGTCTTCTCCTGCTTCCAGGGCAATACGTTTATGTCCCATTTTTTCCAGCAGTTTGATCTCCGAGCGGATCTCGTCCATAGTCAGACGAGTACGGGTATAGCGGTTGGTGCAGTTGAATCCGCAGTATTCGCATTGATTGACGCAATAATCGCTTACATAAAGGGGGGCAAACATAACCACGCGTTTTCCGTAGATATGCTCCTTGATTTTCCCTGCAATGTTAAATATTCTAGACAGGTGCTTTTGATCTGAAGTATTTAATAGAACTGCAACCTCCTGGTGGCTTAACCCTTCTAAACGCTCTGCTTTATCCAGGATTTTGTTCATTTCTTCATCAGATTTATTTTTTGATTGGGACAGGGTTTCTCTAATATATGCGTCATTGATAAAAAAACTGCTGGCAGGTTCGGCCTTTGTTAGCGTTTTTGGTTCGGTTGTATTTATAGTATCCATTGAATGATCTCCTTATCTGATCTGATGCGTAATCAAGAAAAAAGTGACAGTGTCTTTTCGGTTTTTTGTGCCGTATTACGACTATTTGATTTTTACAATTTTAAATGAGATTTGTATGAATCTGTTATAATCGCCAGGGAAGAGGAAGATAATGCCTATTCGATATCCCTTTTTGACACAGAGGTTTTGACAGTAACATTTTTCAGTCTGCCTAGTTTGCCTGTAAATTCATTTATTTTGTCCATCTCCGCAAGGACAGAGATAGCGATAGCGGCGACGTCAATATCATCGAAAGGCAGGCCCATACGCCCCTTGATAATTTGCCGGTATTCGGCAACAATAGCGTTAAATTCCTTTTGCGTCTCATGAGGGCTTTCCAAAATAGCGCTGATCAGTGCGATTTTTTTCATATAGTCCTCTCCATAATTTAATTATTTTGTATTAAAAACGCCACCCTTTCTCTCAAAAAGGCGGCGTTGAATAAGCTTAGAAATGACAAAATAATTAAACGACAATCTTTTCGAAACAAACGTACAACGCTTCAAACGTGTTTAGAAAAGGCTAACGTCTTATTATTTTACTATTCCTTAAAAAACACAGGCACCTGGTGCCTGTAAAGCTGGTATCAAATCAAACCTTCCAAATCAGAGAACTCTTTTTTGTCAGGAATATGAGCTTCTTGCAAAAAACTGCACGAAGTTTGTTATTATTCTCATTATACAATAAACTGTTCTGGATGTAAAGTGGATTCCTGAGAAATCGGTTACATTAACAATAAGCTTATATCCAGTCATGAGTACTTTTCTCAACCAAGTAACGAAAATAGGGAAAGCGCCTATTTTTGTATTGATATATCATCAGAGAGGGGCTTGATCTTTTTAAATAAAATGTATATAGTAAAGCGTGAGTTTGATTACGATGAATAGGTATATACCTCGCAGCTTGTTGTGTAGATATTACCGTTACCCCGTCGCTTGCGGCGGGGTAATTCATTTGACTAAACTCATATTATTTTAAAATTGAGGTGTGTGATTAATTAATGGATGTTGACATCAGAGTAATTTTGATGGTATGTACACTTGTCTTTTTTGGAGGATTTGTGGATTCGATTGCTGGCGGGGGTGGTTTGATTTCACTTCCGGCCTATGTTGCCTCTGGTATCCCATACCATACTGCATTGGGGAGTAACAAGTTTTCGTCTTCGTTCGGAACAATTATAGCTTCTATACGGTATATCAAGAATAAAAAAGTTCATTTGAAAACAGCTTTGTTTTCTATAGCCTTTGCCTTTGTAGGTTCTTCGCTGGGGGCGCAGGCAGTGCAATACATAAGTGCCGATTTTTTACGGAAGATGCTGATTTTTACAATTCCTATGATTGCGATTTTCATATTAATGAAAAAGGATTTTGGACAGGAAAATAATGCTAGTCTCATTTCGCTCAAAAGGGCCGTTCTATATTCATCACTGGCGGGGCTGGTAATAGGGTTTTATGACGGGTTCTTTGGCCCAGGGACAGGTGCGTTCCTAATCCTGATTTATACGGTATTCCTAAAATTTGATATGCTTACTGCTTCGGGCAATGCCAAACTGATTAATCTTTCTTCCAATATCGCGGCTGTAGTGATGTTTCTGATTCACGGGCAGGTGAACTTTTATGTAGCTGTTCCGGCGGCTGTTTGCGGCATTGCAGGAAACTATATCGGATCGGGAATGGCGATCAAAAATGGGGCTAAAGTTATAAAACCGGTGCTTGTATTGGTGTTGGGGATATTGATTGCTAAGATCCTGGTAGATACATTTGGACGATAGAAGTCTTGCAAAACCTTGTCAGTATTTGCATTAGAGCAATTTCCAAAATACATTATTGAACTTATTGAGGCATGCTTCCAAACGCCGAAGTTGCTCTAATATTAGGGTAGGGGCGGAATCTGTAAGAAGGATTCTGCCCCTGTAAATACATAGTTATAGTCTATAGCCACGGCATGGAAACGTCAGCTTCAAATGTATATGTATAAGTAGTTTTTACAAGGTCACTATATCCAGAGGCACTAACGTGTGTTCCGGTAGCCGTAAGAGTACAGTTTACAGAATTACTGCTTTTACTATAAGAAGAACTTATATAGGAAAATCTACTGCCATTCCTAGCATCACATGTACCATGAGACAATATATTTCCATAAACATAACGATTTAACGTAGGGTGGAATTGCATATCAGCTTTTATAAATATACCTCCGCCTTTAGGTAGCATAAGGTGCTGTGTGTCTGTAATGGGAAGGCCATTCTTGGACTAATTTGTGTATCATTTTCCAAAAGAATTAAGGTGTTTCCTGATTGATAGTTTGGCTCTCCTGATGATTGGTATGTGGGGGTTGTATTTCTAGGGGGATCCATAGACCGGTTTAATTTTGTTGAATTATCTAATACAATAACTCCATTTATTTTTAATGTATTTAATTCTGCCATGTCATTGATATATGATGTTATTTCGTTCTCAAAAGCAGCTAAAGTTTTTGATATGGTTTTAATATAAACATCACGTTTGTTGATGTCATTTTCATTGGTAATTTGGACATTAGTACCATATTGCTTATTTAAAGAATCTAAAACCTTTTGGTAGGGTAGGGTTGATATAAGTTTAATATCTCTGAATCTGTCATAGAATCATAATTATTTTCTTTTGCAAAAGCAATGTTAGATAAAGATAACGACAGAAGAAGAATTAAAACAACAAAAAAGCTAGATTTTTTTGACATAAAAAAGCCTCCTCATTTTCAACAAAATTAATCATTGTTACAATATGTATTTGCTTTAACATTAAAACTACAACTTACTAGACTTTTCGCAAAACCTTATCGCTGTGGCTGTCTGTTTTCGGAGTAAAATAACTAGCTCAATGGACTGTCATATAATCAGATAGATTATGTATTTTGTTGTGAGCATGTGCAAGTATTAGTATGTCATGCTTATTGTTTTATATTATGTCGTGTTCAAAAAAGATACTAATTCGCCAAAGATATTGGTGGCATACTTTTACCCACGAATATCACCCTCTCTTCAAAATAGATAGATTCATGATTCCAAAATTTATAAGGAGTCACATATATAAATTATATACATATGTATGTAAAAAAATAAGTACAAAATAAAAATCAAGCAGAAACACTATTCCTGAATCCGCTCGATTTTTTGTGCAAGTTTTTATCGTGACGTTTAGCATGGCATGGTATCAGCTTTTTTATTAGATGAAATACATATTCGCCAAAGCCCTGATAACAGCATCTTACAATTTCTTTGCTACAATCAAATCTCTTTTAATTGACTGATCGACTCTATGCTCAAATTCGTCATAAGGACTTTGAGTTAATACTTGAAAACCATTATGCTGCAACAGTGATATTATCTCATTTTTTGTAAGAACGAATTTGTTCCAAGCCAGCGTTAAAGCTCCATTCTTTTTTAAAACCTCGTACCAACCAGGCAAACACGCTTTCAAAAGCTCCGACGGATTTCTTGTAAGCGAGGACTGCTTCTCATTTGTAACATTTCCATGCGCAACGCCATATGGCAAATCTCCAACAATAATATGAAAACTGTTTTTCTTGAAATACTGGTTTGCATATGTGGAATTACCAGCAACCAATGTTACTTTCCTGATCAGATCTGGAACCTTAAACTCATCTTTATTCCGCGCCAACTCATACCTATATATATCCGAAGTAAATGATTTATTTTCACCACATACCCTATCTTTCACAAACGTATGCTTATACTTTTCCGTTTCTAAATATTTTTTAAAAAATACGTTGGTTTCGTGTACTACTTTGTGGCCAATCTCAATCCCTGCAACATGAAAGCCAAGTACTAAGCCCTCAAACAAAGTAGTGCCTTTTCCTGATACAGGATCCAACAAATTGATTGTCTTCTCATTATAGAAACCGCTGGAAAATAATGCAATATTAATCATCAATCTTGTAAACAATTCATTAGTTTTTCCGGAATACTTCAAAATCGATGTAATACTCTGATTCATATATCTATAATTTGATTTTGCGATAGGCAACAAATACTCTTTTTGATCCACTGAGACCTTTTGAAACAACGCAAAAACAAACGAGAGCTTGGACAAAACAGATAGATCATGTTTACCGAGTTCATTTACAATCTCTATAAATAAAAAGGGCGTTCCTGCAATATCACTAATTCCAAAATTATCGCACCTGCTCTTAAAGCAGGAGCAGGCAATCTTTAACTCTGCAAACGACAGCTTCAAAGATTCCTCAAAGTACACCCTGTTGTGCCCTGGATTTAACATCATCACATACGTATAAGCCATAAATAATACCTCTTTAAAAATAAAATAACTTTATTTAAATAATTATAACATAAAACAAATTAAATACTACCATCAGTTTTATATTAATCAGGGCAGGGAGGGCAGCTTTTACAAAGAGTGCTATATACCGGAAATTTCTGTTTAGGGCCTGTTCAGTATCTCGTTTTGGGCTGACTTTTAAGATGATTCTTCGTTGCTTCTATGCAAAAAGGAGCCAATGGTTAATTTAATCTGTCGGAAAAGTATAGTAATTCATTGACGGAAATGATAAAATAAATAGTACATAAAACATAAATTTAAGAAAGAATAAATATTTTTTAAAAATTCCGATTGAAGTAAAGTGCTTTGAATTTTTAGAATAGTCATATACCTCGACCGGGCTGATGGATGGTGAACTATGAAGTTAATTTCTGAGATTAAAAAAGAACTTTCCGAAGTGAATATAGCTGAGTTGCCAAGACAGCTAGAAGTCTATTCCAATGATGAGCGGAAGGGCGTAAAAAACCTTATTGCGGGGTATCATAAAAAATATTTGCAATATACAAAAGAACTTGAACGAATCAAGGGACTCAACTCTTATGAAAACCGTTACTATGAAAAAGGATACCAGTTGATCGCCGGGATCGACGAGGTGGGTCGGGGGCCGCTTGCAGGGCCTGTTTTGGCGGCTTGTGCTATTCTGCCAAGGGATTGCGTCATTTTGGGGATTGACGATTCGAAAAAGTTGAGTGCTCAAAAACGCGCCGAATTGTTTATCGAAATCAAAAATAAAGCCTTATATATCAGTGTTGGCATGGTATCTCCGCAAATGATTGATAAAATCAATATTCGGCAGGCTACGCTACAGGCAATGGCGGAGGCGGTTGCCGGATTGGGCGTACAGCCCGGCATTTTACTGGTGGATGGCCTTGACAGTATACCATGTTATGAAGGCATTGAACAAGAAATAATCGTAGGGGGCGACGGCAAAAGCATCTCTATTGCTGCCGCCAGTATAATCGCCAAAGTAACAAGAGATAATATGATGAAGGAATTTGCCAATATTTATAAAGAGTATCACTTTGCCAGCAACAAGGGCTACGGATCGAAGGAGCATATGCAGGCCATCGAAAAATACGGCCCCTGTCCGATACATAGAAAAACTTTTCTTAAAGGACATTGACAAGGGAGGTTATATCTGGATGAAAATCACCAATGAACAGCAACCATCATTACAGGCGGCCGGTGTTACTTCCGCTCAGCAAAAGGAGTTTACTTTAAGAACAAAGAACTTTCAGGAGTTGTCTTCCGGGGAGACATTCAAAGCTACCGTCAAGGATATTCAGCCCAACAACGTTAGCCTTGTGCTGGAGAACGGCAATACCCTGGGTGCCCGTTCGCTGGTTCTGCCGGATGCCCGGATCGGAGATGAGGCTATCTTTCTGGTTAAAGAAAATATCAAGGGGCAAATTTTGCTAGAAATGCTCAGACCCGACGGAAATAATCCTCGTGAAGGCATTGTGCGCGAAGCTTTAAATAGCGCCGATATGATCAATACAAAAGAAAATACCGCGCTGGTTCATGCGCTTATACAAAATGAGCTGCCCATTGACTCTACAACATTGCAGAAGGCGGCGTTTTTCAAATATTTTGGCGAGGGCATGAGCTTGGATAAAATTCTTTTTTTGCTGAAGGAAGATTTCCCAGCCAGCGCAAACACGGTGAATAATTTAAACGGCATAATTAACAATACCTTAAACCTAAACCGAAATATCGGATCCTTGATTGAACAGTTGTTGAATTTGTCTGATTTCGACAATGCCGCAATACTTGAGGAAATTATCGAACCGGGCGAGATCATAAACAAGCTAGCGCCCGAACGGAGAGAAGCGGAAAAAGCGTTATTGGTACGTCAATTCCTTTCAGATCAATGGATTTTGTCAGAAGAGGATTTGAACAGCGGAGCGCTTGTAAAAGAGCGATTGTCGTTATTGTTTTTAGATTCACAAAATCTGACGGAAGAGGAGCAAGTCGGTGCAAAACAAAGGCTATTCGCAAAAGACGAGGCGAATGCTGAAAACTCCGCAGTGTTGAAACAAGCGGTGCTGAAAGAAATCCTTACCGATAAACTTTTTATTCACTTGAAGGACAACAGCGCAGATAAACCGTTGAATGACTATTATAATAACCTCAAGCAGATTGCGACTGTCCTTAAAAACAACCTTGCTGGCAACCACGGTGGAAAGGAGCAAAATGCGGTGTTTCAAAGGATAACCGAGAACACCGACAATATTTTGAACAATCTTCATTTTGCCGACAATATCAGTAATTTTAAGGAGTATATGCATATTCCGTTTTTAATTAACGGGCAGACGAATGAAAGCGAGTTGCATATTTTTAAGCGACGCAAGGGCGAAAAGGATTTTAACGAGTATGCTAGCATTCTGCTTTCGCTGGATTATGCATACCTAGGGCGGTTGGAGGTGTTTGTGAACAAAGCCAAAACCGTTTTAACCCTGCAATTTAAAGCTGAGGAAGATTCGATACTAAAGGTGATTGGAGCCAATGCAGGCAAATTATCCCAGATGTTGAACGAAAAAGGCTATAGTATATCTCAGCTAAGCCTGAAAAAACAAACCGAACAATTTGATGTGGCTGATTATCCTGAGAAGCCCAAAAAAGAAGAAGCTGTCAAAAGATATTCTTTTGATATGCATGTATGACAACAATAACATCAAAAGAGGGAAGAATCATGAGCGAAAAAAAACCAATTAACCCCAAACAGAGCGCGGCGGCAATCAAGTATTCGCCGGGTGATTATGCGCCCAAAGTTGTAGCCAAGGGCAAAGGCTTTCTTGCGGAGAAAATACTGGAAGCTGCTCAGGCCAACGACGTTACAATATATAAAGATGAAAAACTAGCTGAGGAATTGACCAAAATTGATCTAGGTGGTAACATTCCGCCCGAATTGTATGAGGTAGTAGCCCAGATCCTTGTATTTATCAGCGATTTGGATCGTTTGGAGGAATATAAAAAAAATGCCCAGTAAGGTTGAACGGGGAAGGCTGGGCGAGCGGATCGCGCAGACATACCTCACGCAAAAAGACTACCGCATACTGTGTTCCAATTACCATTGTTCATATGGAGAAATCGACCTTATCGCACAGGACGGAGAATACGTTGTATTTGTAGAGGTCAAGCTTAGAAAAAGTATAGCTATGGGTTCTCCAGGGGAAGCCGTAAACGCACGAAAGCGGGAGCGAATTAGGAACTCCGCCATATACTACGCACAAGCCAACGGGCTGATGGATGGGCAGCAGTGCCTCCGGTTTGATGTAATTGAAGTTGTTGGTAGTACAGAATTTGTTGTCAATCATATTGAGAATGCTTTTGAATAGAGCTTTTAATGAGATAGGAGAAAATGTCATGGACTTACGTCAGGAAGAGGCTGAAATCAAAAAAACCCTACAGTTCTTTTTCGATGGATTTGATCATTTTGATGCTGGAATGATCTGCAAGGCGTTTTATAGTGATAAAGCAGAAATGTTTTCAATAAAGCAATCTTCTGAAAAGTTGCAGAAAACCCTGGTAAAAAGCTGGGACAAAAAATTTGAACAGGTCAGAAATACGCCGGATCATATTTGGAATATGGAAACGAGCCAAAAAAATGTTGTTTATATTGATATTGCTGGCACCGCCGCCAATGCAAAGGTAGAATATATATTCTCGGCTTACAAATATACAGATTATTACAATCTACTGAAGATAGATGGTCGTTGGTATATTATGAATAAAACATTTGATACTGAATTTTTTTAATAAATTTTATCCAATATAGAGGAGGAGTGTAAAGTATGATCAAAAATCAGCAGGAACAAGTTCTTTTTTATACATTTCACAGTTTTGATCGGGTAGGAGACGTTCGACACGGGTTTTCGACTAAGCTCGGCGGCGTATCCAACTGTTTTTCCGATGCAAATGAAATGAATTTGAGCTTTTCCAGAGGCGACACTCCCGAAAATGTAACCGAGAATTTTTGTAGAATCGCCAGGGCAATTGGTTTTGAGCCGGAGAATATGGTTTTTTCCGACCAAGTTCATGGAACTAATGTAATTTCTGTAGGCGCGGGTAACAAAGGGATGGGGTTCAATAGGAAAAGCGATATTCAAAATGCCGATGGGATTATGACGAATGAGCGGCATGTTGTGCTCACAACGTTTTATGCCGATTGCGTACCATTGTTTTTTTATGATCCCAAAAACCATGCAATCGCGCTTTCCCACGCCGGATGGAAGGGAACCCTTGGGGAAATCGGCGCTGCAACAGTCCAGGCAATGAAATCATGTTATGGTACGAACCCCTGTGATATTATAACAGCAATCGGCCCGTCAATCTGCCGGGAGTGCTTTGAGGTTGACGAGCCTGTGGCGGCCCAATTCTATACAGGGCTAGATTTTGCGGAACAATATATCAAAAAATATCAGATTAAACAGGATGGGGCAATGATTGATAAATATTTGATTGACTTGCAAGCAATAAACAGAGAAACTCTGATATGTAGCGGCGTCTTGGCAGAAAATATTGAATTGCCGGAGCTGTGTACAAAATGTAACAGCGATATTTTTTATTCTCACAGAGTACAGGGCAGCAACAGGGGAAGCCTTGCTGCATTTCTGGAATTATGTTGATTTTCGTGACTGACAAATGATGGAGCTGAATATCTTGAAAAAATTTACGATCATACAAGTTGAAAAAGACAGCATAGCGGAAGAGCTTGGAATTGCGCCGGGAGACAGCCTTCTGAGCATTAACGGGGAAAAAATTCAGGATATATTTGATTACCGCTATGCGATTAATGATGAATATATAGAAGTAGCAATCGAAAAGCCGAATGGGGAACAGTGGATTCTGGAGATTGATAAAGAAGAAACCGAGGATTTGGGCTTGGTATTTACGTCCGGATTGATGGATAATGCAAAAAGCTGCCGCAATAAATGCCTATTCTGCTTTATTGACCAGTTGCCGAAGGGTATGCGGGAATCCTTGTATTTCAAGGACGATGATTCCCGCCTTTCTTTTTTGCAGGGCAATTATGTCACTCTCACGAACATGAGCCAGACTGATATTGAGCGTATTGTATACTATCATTTATCTCCCATCAATATATCGGTGCATACTACCAATCCATCGCTTAGAACATCCATGCTCCAAAACCCCAATGCAGGTGATTTGACCGCAATTATTGAAAAGTTTTGCGCTGCGGGTATCACAATGAATTTTCAGATAGTTTTATGTAAGGGGATCAATGATAAACAGCACCTGGATCAGTCTATTCAGGCTCTAAGCCGGTATATACCCTATGCCAAAAGCCTGTCCGTTGTACCGGTTGGAATTACAAAATATAGGGATTGCAACTGCTTGCATCCATTGGAGCCTTTTAACAAACAAGATGCTCAAGAAGTGCTTCGGCAGGTTGAGGCATACCAGCAGTTATTTCTTTCGCAATATAGCACGCGTTTTGTTTATTGCGCTGATGAATTTTACCTAAAGGCGGAGGAAAGTCTGCCTAAATACGAAGCCTACGAGGACTTTCCGCAGATTGAAAACGGCATCGGAATGATTTCTTCCATGCAGTACGAATTTGACGAGGCTCTAGGAAAGCTTGAGCTGGAACAACATGAGGTGAACAAAACCATTTCAATCGCAACAGGAGAAGCTTCCTATAACCTGATCCAGCAACTTTCCAAGCGAATAGAGGAGCGGGTCAACACAGTCGAAAAAAACGGTCTGGTGATCAGAGTGTTTGCAATCAAAAATCATTTTTTTGGAGAGCATATCACAGTGTCGGGTCTGTTAACGGGTCAGGATATCATTGCCCAGCTAAAAGATCAGCCGCTGGGAGATATGTTGTTTGTTCCCAGCAACGCGCTAAGACATGGAGAGCCTATCTTTCTGGATGATACAACAATAGAAGATATCGAAAAAGCTTTGAATCTGCCTGTGAGCACAGCAGGGTGTAGTGGAGCGGAATTTATTCAAAGCTTATTATGGAACGGAAATAAAAAATAAAAAGAATAGGCTTCTTGCGATGCTACGCGTTTGCAGGAAGGAGCGAAACCTTTCATGTGTTTGACGATCTCGCCCCAACCCTATATTAATCTTAATTTTAAAAGAAGTATCAAGCAAAAAATCATTGTGCTTTTGCAGCATTTTTTGCGCCGTATTATAGGTATATATAAAATGAGATATAAATCGTAGTTCGGACTGTTAGTGTTAAAACATGTCGCTCAAATTGTTAACCATATGGCTTGCCTTGTCGGCAACCCTTTTGCTGTCGCGGACTATTTTTTTCCTCATTCTTTTATCTCGCAATGCATAACCGAGCCCTAATGCGCCGACAATACTACCAGCGACCATGCCTGATGCAAATTTATTCATATTGTTCATCCTCCTCAAATGTTTTTGCTATCACTCGGACGACTGATTTCAGTGTTGATTGCTCAAGTGATATTAGAGTAATTTTGAATTTCATATAGACTAATTATGGCGTTATATCATGGTGAAGCATTCGTAACAAACGCCTCGTCATTCCGTTAAAATTCTGAAATTGCTGCAATTATTTCGTCATTCCTAATCTCAATTTAAAAGGGAGTAGTCTAGAAAAAATGACGGTGTTTCTTTAGCATTTTTTGCGCCACATTACCAATTATTTTGAATGAGATTAGTATAGCTATAGTATTTGACGATCGACCGAGATTATACAAATGAATTTGCTATAAGAGAAACAAAAATGCTATATATATTTCCAGCAAGGTGACTTCTCATGCTCCTGGGGCTATACTAAACTCCTTATGGCGTCGCGAATACAAGCCATTCTGGGACCGTTTCCGTGACACCCTTTCACCTTCATTGTGGGCACAGTTCGTATACTCTCATAAATCTTTCAGCGCAAAAAAGATATATATCCTATCGTTCTCTACTGAAAGTGAGCAGTAAAAAAAGGCGAAACGTCTCACGGAACGCCAATAACGCTATCAGCACTTGGCAAGGTAGCGTTATTGTCTCATTATTTTTTGCCGATAATGAAACATCTGAACTGTAGAATCCTTGAATTTACAAGCTTTTTCGATTTGTGTAATTATACCATATGGGTATACATTCCCCGTTAGACCACGCGCTAGGTATCGACATAAAAGTATTGCAGAAAATTTTAAGACACGCTAATATTAACGAAACGACGAATCTCTATACCTATGTAAATATTGATACTAAACGGCAGACAATGGAAAATCTGATATTTTTCTGCATTTTTCTCTTTTTTAATTTCGTTCATAATCCTATGTTGTTCAGTAACATCATCTGGCACGTAAATACCCAATCGCTTGATTCGTTCTGTCGAAGCTCTATTAGAACAACTAAAATTTTCCTGCTTGCCTTCTACTTCTAGTGCCAAGGCAAAATATTCAGGTAATATTTTATCTGTTTTTATGCGAACAACCCCACAATGGTCTGTTGGATAAAATTTATTTCCAGCTTTTATATGATTAATCATCTAATCTCCATCAATTCTCCATAAAATAGAATCTAAGTCAAAATCTAAAAGTAATTTTTTATTTGTTTTTCCGAATATATTACAAACATTAGCACTATATATTGGTATTTTCCTTTGCCGTCCAAAGTTGATCTTACAACACGACGTCCAATACTGATATCAAATAACTTCTTACTAGATAACTTATATTTAGTATATCCTGTTCTACTTATGCGAACCCTAGTTTTCGTTGTGTTAATGACTTTTTTTAAGGCTATGTTAGACAATTGTATTGATGCGAATTTTCCTGCATAGCGGAAGGATTTTACATCAATAATCTTCTTACTTGTGGAACAAATTTAGCCTATGTCAATACCAACATCTAACAGAGCCTTGATTAAAGCCGTATAAGCTTCAATCTTTTGTGTTGTATTATCTGTCGTGTCCTGTCCTCTTTTGCAGACGGACTAGACTTGACAGGAGTGTTAATATTAAAACTGTTATTTTTATTATTGTTATTATTAGTGGTACTACCTGCCGTATACGGTTCAGCTGTATCCCGTAAACAGGGAAACGGTTCAGTATGGGTTTTTACCTGTTTTTCTACCGTGTGCCTATTTTGGAGAATCGGTAAAGCTTCCATCAACGTATAAATGTTTCGCTTGAATTGCCTGCTTTTATTTTTCTCCTGCTCCGTTTTGACGTAACCAAACTCTTTAAGCAAGTTAAAATGCGTATAATATGTATTTTTTCCTATTCCTAAATCTGCAATAATCTTTGTCATGCGCGGGAATGCTGTTTTTCCTGTCCCGGCATAACTGCAAAAGTAGCCGTATATTGCTTTTGCTTGGATTGTAAGTCGTTTGTCCTGCATGACAAGTTTTGGTATAGCGACATAGCCTTTAGAATTAATCCCCTGTACCTGTAGAATATCGGTTTGCATTAAAAAAACTCCTTTCATTTTTGCGTACTTGAAAGAAGCTCTGCTCTATGCTATAATTGTATTTGCATAGGCGCAATGCTCCTGTACGTGGATTGAGTAGTCGTTGTTCTCTTGGTCGGGGATACGGCTACTCTGTACTCTGCTTGATTATTTTCCACAAGTTTTTTTATATGCTCTATCAAAATCTCTTGCATATCTTTATTGTTGTTGATAGCATAAATTTTGAAAAGCCTGTGCAGCTCATCATCAAGCCGTACGGTTAAAGTTTTTATCTTTCTCACTCCTCTCTTCTGTCATTCTATTATTTCAGAATGATAACGTCAATAGGTTTTCGTTAAATTTTCTCAACTTTATTTTTCCCTAAACTATTGGGTTTTCTAACATATTCTATTATAAAATCAAACGAATATAAATGAATTTTTATCCATAACAAAAAAACATAGCTTATCGCCCAATGTCATTAAGTTAAAGAAAAAACTTAAAAATCAAAAAGGAGTAGAGTGTAAAAAAACACCCTGCTCTTTTTTGAATAAAAATAGACACAAGAAATAATGAAAAAAAGCTTGACAAATAGCGAAAAATGAGGTGCAACACTTAAAAAACACATTTTTTAGGAGGCTGCGCCAATGAATGAATAATCTAATGTCGTGAAAGAAAAACTGACATCTCTCATAACCGAAATGTGAACCACTCCGGCATTATTCGTGAAAAATCCTGACAAAGACTTTACCAGGAAACAGACTTTACCAGGAAACGAAAACAGACCTTCGGAACCGTTATGGAATTGCTAATCTCTATGGGTGGGAACAGCGTTTATAAGGAACTATTGGAACCGCAAGGCTATGCTATAAACACAGCTACCACATCTGCTTTTATTCAACAAAGAGACAAAATCTTAGCGTTTGCATTTGAATTTCTGCTTAGTGAATTTACAGGATTTCATTCAGCTGTCAAAAAATATCGAGGTTATAGGTTGTTTGGTGTTGATGGTTCAGATTTGCATATCCCAACTAATCCTGATGACACAGATACATATTTTCAAACAAAACCCGATGTAAGAGGCTATAATCTTTTGCACATTAACGCAATGTATGATTTATGCAATAGATTCTATGTTGACACTATTGTCCAATCCGGCAGGCATCAGAACGAACATAAAGCGTTAGTCAGCATGGTTGACCGTTCTCATATCAAACATGATGTCATCGTTATTGCCGACAGATATTATGAAAGTTATAACGGTTTTGTACATATCGAAAAGAAAGGCTGGAAATATATTATACGAGTCAAAGGCTTGGACAGTACCGGAATACTCTCTAAGCTAAACTTGCCGCCTGATGATGAATTTGATGTTTTCGTTCAGCGGATTATCACAAGAAAACAGACAAATGAAGTTAAGGCGCACCCGGAAATTTACAGGTATATCTCCACCCTAATAACACTACTTTTGACTTTTTGGATTTACATACAAACAAATTTTATCCTATGGCGTTTAGGGTTGTTCGCTTTAAAATCACAGATGATTTGTACGAAACGGTTATCACCAATCTTGATGCGTCAAGCTTTCCCCGGAAGAACTCAAAAAGCTTTACGCAATGAGATGGGGCAGGGCATCGAAACATCATTCAGAGAATTAAAGTACACTATTGGACTTGCCAACTTTTACGCTAAAAAACGGGAGTACATTATTCAGGAGATATTCGCAAGAATCATCATGTATAACTTCACCGAAATGATTACCTCCCACGTAGTCATTTCTCAGACGAACAAAAACACGCTTATCAAGTCAATTTTACTGTCGCCGTTCTTGTTTGCAGACGCTTTTTGCGATACGTACCCAATGAACCCTCGCTTGACGTTGAAGCCTTGCTCTGCAAGAATATTTTGCCTGTTCGTCCGGGCCGTCAAAATATTCGTAAAACACGCCCCAAATCGGTCGTTAGCTTCATTTACAGAGTAGCATGATTCGTATATTTGCGATAGCATTTTAAGCAGAATTTCCCCTCTGCTTTCTTTGCTTACCTTTTTTTGCCCCTCCACTAAAAAATAATATAGAATTTTTTGCTAACTCCGTTCCGTTTTTCCTTATTGCCTGTTTTTTTCTATTCCCTTTCGCTAACTTAATGACATTGGGGTTATAGCCATGTTTTTATTGCTTAAATGTTATTAGTGTACATTATGCTTATACTGCTCGTTATTTATATGCCTGAAATTTTTGAACCTTTATAGACAACAAATCACGCATCTGTTCGATTATCAGGGTATCACTAAAATAGGTTTTGGGGAATATATGGATAAATTCGTTATCATCTATCAAGAGAAAAGCTGATGGGATTTCATATGCTTTCTTAAATACCGACCATAAACATTCGCTTTGTACTTCTTCTCCAATAAAAAAATTTTTATCATTATTAAAGCGATATAGCCCACCTTTTCTATTTTTGTAAAATTTTAGATAACCTTCAATTGGACGTTGATAGTAAAAGTAAAATAACATGACCCCACAAAAAAAGAACACAAGCGACAACAATGTATAATCACTAAATATCAATGACAATGCAATAGCAATAAGTATTATCGGATATGTAATTAACGCATATGTGCGTATATCACAAACATGCAAAATATAGAAAGACATGGCTTTCTTTATTTCACTTTCGTTGTAAATTACTTTAATTTCAATGTTTGTCTCCATCTCTATCGCCATCCATTATATAAATAATACACATACATAATTTATACTTTTATTTTCTGAGTTTAGTGTAGCATAATCAACATTAACATGCAATAAGTGAATAACTATAAAATTTACTTTTGGCGACAATTTGAATCTACAAATAAAAGTCGGCTTTGGTACATACAAGTCTTTCTATACTTGATTTCTAATAAACGAACATGTTATAATCTCACTTAGCACAATTGCATAAGAGCGGTTATGGCTTGACTTCCTGTAAAGGAGGTGAGGCTGATGAGCGTATATGAAGCATTATCTTTGATGATAAGTTTCGCAACTCTCATTATTCTTGTTTTGAAATTCAAGACAAAAAAATAGACTGCCCTCTCGCAAAGGTTAGCAGTCTATTTCTATAGTACGATTGCAAGCCTAGCCGCCTTTAAAGCGACTGTGCTAAAGAGGGGACGCGGTAACGTCCTCTCTTTTATTGTACCTTCATTATAGCGCAAATATTCTATTTTATCAAGCATTACTTTGCAATATCCTGTTTTGCGTCCTCATTCGCCCCCGTATACCGCTTTTAAAATCTCTTTCAAAACTCCTATATCAACCGCTGATGAGGTTTCACAATACAGCTTTAATTCCTTTTTGTAACCTTCCAGATCGTCAATATATGTAATCTGATACGTTTTATCTCGGAATAAGCACATACATGCACGGGGCTATTCCTGTGCGCCAATTAAGCGTAAATACAACCTGCTGCATACTTCCGGTCTGATGAAAAAGATTGTTGTATTCGCTCCCTGATAAGCTTCAATAGTTTGCCCACACAGGGCCGAATAGATCAGTATAAATATCAATCGACTTCCCTTTCGAGTCCCTCCCTATGATACGTACTTTCTATCCTTTAAATGTGTAAAAGTCTTTTTCCCGCCCGCCATGTCCTCACGCCTTTCTATAACGAATTACCCTGACGGCTTCCAGCCTTCCCTATAACTGACAACCGCCCAAAATGTAGCCCGGTTAGCTCCATAGCTCTGCCCAATATGATACCCCCCATTGTAAATTTAGAAACTTATTGTAGCGGTTCATTAAAATAACATAAGCATCTAATAAGGAGACCGTGCCGTCTATGCGCTGCGTGGCTGCCTGATTCTTGACCAGGACAATGTTTTCCGTTCCGGTGGGTCTGTATGCCCGTATTGGTCAAACACCATTTTAGAATCGGACTGTTATTGTAGTTTATTTTCTTAGCCTGTAAGTCTGCGCCCATCTGCTGCATTGGAAGGGATAGCGTCTTAGCTCCTTGAATACAACGTATCATCTTGAAGCTGTGGGCTTCCATTTCCTCTGTCCAGTAGTGGGCTGAATAATTATCGTACCCTATCCATAGCGGCGTTATGCTGTAGTTATACACCATTTCCAAA
This sequence comes from Holotrichia oblita, assembly GCA_023690525.1. NCBI lineage: Eukaryota > Metazoa > Arthropoda > Insecta > Coleoptera > Scarabaeidae > Holotrichia > Holotrichia oblita. Next base: position 65,342 of record JALQSN010000133.1, on the reverse strand, counting down.
TATGTCCATAATTGATACTGTTACCATTACAGAGCCGTAACAAGCCACGCTCCAGCCATTTATCATATGGTATTCTGTCCTGTTGTACGCGCTTCTCAAAGTTCTCTGCCGGCAACCAGTACATCTAAACCGCTTTTCTGTTTCCTTGTCTAGCATAAACAGGGTATATCTTGTCCGTTTTCCATATCTGCTTGTATCAATTCTGGCAGTAGCTTACGCATAATATATTCCGTATCCTCTTGAGTCAGATAAAATACAAGACAGTCGTCATGCAAAAACAAGTCGTTAAAAATTTTTTGTACCTTTGTATTAACATCAATATCTTCTGCGGCTACAGATATAATTTTATCAAGAAGCTGTTTTTCTTCTAATTTTATGATGTCCAAAACAATATTTCTCGTGACTGATAAAAGGCATAAAAAGAACCTTTTGCAATGTTAGCACCTTTTGTTATGTCCTCAACAGTTACTTGCCGAATGCCCTTTTTTTGTATAAGGGAAGCACCCGCATTAAGCATTGCCTTCTTAACAAGTCTTTTGAGTTATCCAAGTAATCCTAGCCCCATATCTCACAGAAAATTTGCTCATAGGTCAGCACCTTTGCGTAGTTTGTGATGAAAAGTGTGAGTATGTCAAACTCTTTACGGAGCAGTTCTATCTCCTTGCCGTTTATGAATACCTTTCTGTAATCAACGCTTATCAGTATGCCGTGGTCGTAATATATAGTAACCGGAGTTACTTTCTTACTCAACTCCGTAAATCTGCGGATGAGCGCAATACCCGATATGACGGCTCCTTCGGGGGATAAGTATTCTCCGATAAACAAATCCGCTCCATTCAATAAAGCTGTTACCTTTTCGGTAGATTGAACGGAATCGTCGGTTATGACGGCGATAGGCGCGTTAGTTAAGCTGCGAAGTATCTTAATTTGATTTTGAGCCTGTTCTACGTTCTCATTATTTAAGGCAAACACAATCAGGAGGTAAGTATGATAGTTGAGTTCTTTCACAGCATCCTCGAAGTCAGCCGTTTTACATATGCTTAAATTTCGTTTTGTCCATTCTTTTTCGATGTCGCATATCAAGCAAACGGCGCTTTGAGAATATACCAATATTCTGCTTGTCATAGTTACCTCATCTCTTGATAATCCGCAATCATAATATTCTAATAAACGGACAGAAATTATTTTTTATCGGTGTCCATATTTCAGCAACAAATTTATTGTTAGATTTTTTATAATGCAGTTCCAATTCCGGTGCATTTGCCAACTCATAACACTGGCAATCGTACCAGCCCTGTGAACCATCTACAAGAATGAACGGGATTTAGCGTCGTAAATGGAGCGGTAATAAATGATATTGCTATGCTTCCGCTTGTACCGAAACCAAAATATTGATACCTTTCATTTTCATTCCGCATTTGTGTATTCCGTTATTTCTTCTTTTAGGACAACACGCCGAACCCCTACATTGAACATGACCTGCACAAGTAAGTAAATCACGTTCAATAACACGAACCCTGCCAGTATCACAAGAATGTTAGTCCCGAATGGCATATAATCCCCCGTCTGGACGGACAACGACTTTTGCACCGATTGAGCAATCATAATACTCGGCCACAAGGTCAGTAAGAATGAAACCCATAGGATAGGTTTATATATATCAATCAACATTCTCCGTATTGCCTTTGCTCTGTACCCCATGAGGTGTAGAATTAAAATATCTCTTGTACTGTCTTGGAAGTTCAAAAGCAACGCAAGGAAGATAAGAACACAACCCGCAAGGGAACCAATAACTTGATTGATAACCGCGCTGTTCTGATTGGATACCGAAGCTCTGTCAAGCATATCCAATTTTTGTTCATTTGTTGTTACCGTACCGCCGTTACCCTGTGGACTGATACTCAGGACACCGTTATAAACTTCCGAGGAAACGTCTAGCAATCCGGCTAAAATGTCTTTATCCATATACACACAATTACTTGTTGCGTTCGCCGCAATATCCGATATTACCAAAGTATGTTCCATACCGTTCAAAACCGCCGTTACCGTGTCGCCTTTTTGATAGCTATACATCTCTCGCAGAGCGGGACTAATATATATACCGTTTTCAGAAGGTACACCAAGTCGCACCCCTTTGTTGTCGGTAAGCAGGAGCATTTCCTTATTTGCTTCTAAACCCACAATATTCTGTTCAATAATGTCACCGTCGTTGTCTAATGACAGCGTTCCCACCGTTGATAAATAAGTCTGCGTATCTGCGTAAAATTCCATTTGCGTCTGATATTCTGCATATCGCGTGTCATATAGATACAAGTGCCCCTCTATTTGCGATTTATATACTTTGCCACTACTAAGATTCAGCGAATTGCCCATGATAAGCATTACCATAAATCCCATGACAGCTAAGACAATCATAATGGCGGCGACAGGTTTTCTAAGCGCAATACGGATTGGAAATTTATTCTTGACCGGTAGTATTTCCACCAGTTTCCCAGCAAATCGCAGAACGCTTGAATCTTTGGTTACGTTGGCTGTTCCTGAAACCAGCGTGGCAATTTCTTTACCCCGGACAAGCCCGTACACCACAAGCGTAACAATGCCGGAAATAACGGTAACACTCAATATCCCTATTGCTACATGGAGAGGGTCTATTCCTTTGACCAGTCCGCTCATAGAATAGGAGCGCGTGTTAGCATTAATCAATACGCTTGAACCGAAATATCCTCCGACAAGACCGATTGTTCCGCCAATCACTGAATAAATCACAGTAAAGACTACAAAGAAAGAGGATAAGACGCGGTCTTTGAACCCTAATGCTTTTAAGCATCCTATCTGCCTTTTGTTTTTTCTGAAAAATCTATAATAAAACATACCGTAGACAAAGCCTGTAAGAGCCGTCAACACAATTAGGAAATTGATTGCAAGAATCGTGTTGGAGTTGAGCGCATTCATATACAGAGTTTCATTGTTGTTGAGGACATCAAGCGTTTTTAGTGCCGTCATGTTAGCGTCAATCGAAAACTGAACGAAAAAGTACATGAAGGACGCGGAAATGGTCAGCACCAGTAGCAAGAACATAAAAATGCGATTTTTCAAAAGCTCTTTCGTGAGTTGTTTATACATAAGTCCCATATCTCTACCCCCAAACCATATCGCCGGACGATATAGGATTTTCATTGATTCTATCCTGAGATACAAGCCCGTTCTTGACCGTTATAATCCTGTCGGCGGTTTCGGCGATTTGCACGTTATGCGTGATAAAAATGATTGTAATTCCGAAAGTAGACTGTACGCTATGTAAAAGCTCGACAACCTTTTTGCTGTTGGCTTCATCGAGCGCGCCCGTCGCTTCGTCACAGAACAATACGCTTGGGTTTTTAATAATCGCCCTTGCTATTGCCACACGCTGTTGCTGCCCACCGGAAAGTTGCGAAGGAAATTTTTTTAGTATGTTGTCAATTTCCAATATTCTTGTAAGCCTGTCAAACGGTAAAAAGTTAGAATCCCGCGATATACCAATGCGGATATTTTCCTCGGCGGTCAGATTGTTTAACAAGAGATAATTTTGAAAGATGTTCCCGACTTTAGCTCGTTTCCAATCGGCAAGTCGTGCCTCTGACATCTCAGTAATCTTTTTATCCTCATACCATACGTCGCCCGATGTAGGCTTCAACAAACCAGACATCACGTTGAGCAGCGTCGTTTTTCCCGAACCGCTTTGACCAAGTATGACGGTAAATGAACCCTCCGCGATACTCACACTAATCCCTTTCAGAACGAGTTCTTGACCGTTAAATTTCTTCGTCACATTTTCCGCTCTTAGAATCTGTTTCATTGCACAACTCCATTTCCACCGTTATGGCTTTTTAATTTTTGGTTGATGAACTTTATATCATCATTGATTCGCATGATGTTGATAACACAACCCACAGCATAAATACCGATACCCATTAAGACAACCATCCACAATGGAGTGCCGTTGCCGTACCAGTCAAACATATACCCGGCGGGTATGAGGACAAGCAGGACAAACCCGACATCCAACAAGGTTTCCAAAATGAAGTAATTGCTCCCACATTTTCTGACAATCGGCAAACCGAGCTGTATAAGCAGATTGACTCCCAATGATTGAAAGATGCTACTGATGAATAAAAACTTTGCTCCGAAAAGCGTACCTATCGTAGCTAATATCACAATCGTTATTCCAGTGGCCGCAAGTGTATTTTTAACAATCGTTTTCATTTTACCTTACCTACCTTTCCGACAACTTTGTCTTGATTTCTGATATGTACCGTCTTGTTATGCTTACGCGCTCTCCATTTGCCAGTACCCCTTCCATACGGCTGTTTGATAAAGCACGGACGCTTTGTAAATAGTTTAGATTGAGAACACAAGATTTACTGACCTGCACAAATCCGGCAGACGCAAGCTCGTCAATCAACTGGTATAAACGAAGGTCGGTGCGGTACACGGATTTTTCTGTGTACACAAAGGAACGCTTGTCAACGCTTTCAACATAGTAAATTTCAGAGGCGTTAAGCCACATTTCCGTGTTATCTGCGGTGCATTTTATCACGCTGTCCACAGATTGAATTAGCGTAACTAAGCGGCTCACCGTTCGGTTCATTTTTGCGTACTTGATAAGAACCTCAATATCCTTTTGTGCTAGGTATTCTTCGAGTTTAATGTTAATCATCTTCATACTCCTATTATATTTATCCATTTTGAATCTACAAGGGGCTTGATACCGAGATGCAAATACAGGCTACCAAGATGCAATCGGCAACCGAAGGATAAATAACTCAAGCCAGTTTGAAAATTCTCGAAAAGCGCATAGGCGAATATACTCACAGACAAAGAAGAATATCAGCCAGACTGCGGGGGGGCGGATTCAAAAGGGCAGTGTCCTGTTTCGAGGGTGTACACCTCGCCGCAATAAGTTTCGGCAATCATTTTTTCTTGTAGTCTTATATCAATCGTCTGGTCGAATACACACCGCACATATGCTTTTGGGATTTCATGGAACTTATCGTTAAGAACGATAGTCTGTTTCTGGGCTGCGTTAGACCCAGAACCAAGACACTCCGCTATTACCAATGCTATATCTCTTGGAATATCACTATAAATAAAATCAGCGCAGGAATCTGGTGCAACCTTAGATGTCTTTTCATCTTCTGACTGTATAAAATCATAGCCGGATACTACGAGTTTTTCACGAAATGTAGGCGTTGTGCTTTTGGTGATTTCATCGCAACTTTGACCGTCTTTTGGTAAAAATGCTGCAATATAAACAAGTTTTTTAATTTTATTCGGGATATAGCACGCTGCCTGACTCGTTATCATACCGCCAAAACTGTGACCGACAAGAATAACAGACTCATTAAGCGGTGAAACTAAGGCTTCAACAGTACGAGCATATTTTTCAAGGTCTTGGTTTTCTATAGGTAATCTGTCCTCTCCATGCCCCGGCATATCCGGGGTTATGACAGTATGCCCTTTGGCTTTCAACAATGGTCGAAGTTTCTCCCAACACCAACCGCCACTCCATGCTCCTTGAATAAGAATAAATGTATTGCCCATTTTAATGTTTTCCTTATTCGTCGCTAGTATAAAATTCTCGGTTTCGTTAAAGCGGTGCAGCCTTGCCAAGTTTAACAAGTATTTATTTGTAATAAAGCATGATGTTCATTACTCAAAATCCTCCACAGCAGACCAACTCATGTATAATTTGCCGCCTATGTTCTCAGCAACTCCAACGACAACAGGCACTTTTTGATTAGGCGCGTTTATATAATGTTTCAACATCGCGTCATATGTCTTGGTAAATTCTTTTTCAAGAAGCTCTGATTTAGGAATCCAATGGAGCGTTCCCTCATCAGTTTCGGCAACATCAGCGATGTTCGTTTCTCCAAAATAAACATAGTTTTGTCGGATTACATCAGCCGCCCTGCGTATGATTAAGAACCTGTAATCAATAAAAGTCACAAATGAGCTATAATAATTCCAGACGAGGGGAAAAAGATGGGATAAAGCACAGACTTAACAGATAAGCAATGGATAATGAATGAACCAGTTTTCAAAAGTAACAAAGGGCAGGATTTGTCAGAGCACTCTAAGGGAGATTTAATAAATGCAGTCTTGTAATTGGTGAGAACAGGATGTCAGTGGGGGCTTTTGCGGAATGATTTTCGGGCATATACTGGGGTTTGGTCATTTTATGGCCGGGCAGTTAAATCTGGAAAGAGGGAACCAGGAATGGCACTGTTGGTAAAAAAACAAGGGAAGGTGGGAACCGCAAACGGGTTCGAACCTACGGCATTATCGACTCCAAAAGCGTAAAAACAACATCGGCTTGTGAAGATAGCGGCATTGATGGCGGTAAGAAGATCAAAGGGCGCAAGCGACATATCGTAGTGGATACAATGGAAAATCTACTTGCTATCGCTGTTCATGCTGCAAATGTCCACGACACAAAATCCGGCATAAACCCAGCGAAATCTGCATTTGAAAAATATCCAACAATTCAGAGGTTTTGCGGAGATGCCGGTTATCGAAATTCTTTTGAAGAAGACGTTTCCGAGCAACTTGGTTTAGTAGTTGATATATCAAAGCGGATTAAACCGGAGTTTGAAGTTTTGCCTAAACGCTGGGGCGTGGAACGCACCTTTGCTTGGAGTGATACATTGGGAACAACAGTCACGGCAACATCACGACCAATTTTTCTTTTTTCTAAAAACTTCATTACACCACCGGCTGCATCAAGACCAAAAGAACTGCCCCCTGACAGCAAAATAGCATGGACTTTTTCTCTGTTGTTTATAGGATTTAAGGCATCGGTATCACGCGTTCCCGGAGACCCCCCTCTGACATCCACTCCGCATACGGCTCCGTTATCGCAAATGATGACTGTACAGCCCGTAGCGGCTTCCAAGTTTTGAGTATTCCCAACCTTAAATCCTTGTATATCGTTAATGCTTATTTCTTTCATATTATACCTCACTAACAGCTTTTTTTACTTTTTCAATTATAGTTTCTACATTGGCGAGCGCCCCTTTTCCTAAATCTCCACAAGCAAGTAAAGATTCTTTAGGTTCAACAAAAAAATACCCTAAATCTTGTAATTTCTTGATGTTGCTTTGCGTTATGGGGTTTTCATACATAGCGGTATTCATTGCGGGGCATATGATAACAGGCTTATTCCGAAAAGCCATACTCACCGTAGAAAGCATATCATCCGCTATTCCCGATGCGATTTTTCCGATAATATTGGCAGTAGCCGGAGCGATAACGCAACAGTCAGCTTTTTGAGTGAGTGAGATATGACGCACATCAGAATAAAATACATCTTCAAACATATCCGTGTATACCTTGTTTTTAGTCAATGTTTGAAACGTAAGAGGTGCACTAAATTTTGTTGCCGATTTTGTCATAATAGTATGAACAACGATTTCACTTTTAGTTAGTTGGTTTGCAATATCTGCGGCTTTGTAAGCAGCTATGCTGCCCGTTATTCCTAAAATAATTTCTTTCACAATATACTTCTCCTTTTCGCCATCGTAGTTGTAACAATACCATTTGCTATCTCTTGTTTTGTCGCAAATCGTTGATATTCTCTACTGCTATCTATCAAATATCCAATATGACCATCACCGTTAATCTCTCTCAAATCGTTAGCAAGAACGAAACTGCACTTATTGTTTGCAGTAAACGGTGTGTCGTGTCTATCAGCGTGTTGTGTGGTACGTTATCCATCAATTTGAATCCCACAACTAAAGATTGCGGCGAGGCTTTTTGAAATAGTGAAATAACTTTTGGTGTTCTTTCCATTAACAACAGCATATCGTCAACATCGGAGCTAATTTTACCGTTACCGTCTATTACTGGGTCAGAATTATTGAGTAGCGTTGTAATAATTGAAATAGCCGTATTTTCGTTTATTTTGTTGAATATTTCCTTTTGAGCAACAATAGAACGAGCCAAACTTGAAACGGAAATAACAGACTTGATGCGGTAATCGCTGACCGCCATACTATGAATGATAATATCTATATTTGCTTGATTAAAAATATCCGATACCATCTTTTCAAGACTTGTAACGCTGTCAACGAATGACGTAGTTACCTTTTCTGATTGAGGTAATATAGCCGTTTTACTACACACATAATAGACACCTCTAATGTTAGATAGAACGGCGAAATTATCCGCAATCAGGCTTCCAAGTTTTCCTGTAGAGATATTGGAAATATTTCTGACGCTATCAATTTTTTCGGAAGTACCGCCTGCTGTAATTAGTATGTTCATTTCAACGCTCCATCATTATCTTACCCTATATTTCAGAGTCTAACTTTGAATAAATTATTCGCTTCATGTATTGGAATTGTTCGTCTATAAATTCTTCCTTCAATCCTGTAAATAACGCTATCGTGCTAATCCCCTCTAAAAAGAACATGATGTTCTCTGCCATTACTAATAAACTCGCTTCTGAAACTTGTGCGTTCTTATTACCATGCCTCAATATTTCCAACATCATGTTTTGTGAATTATCAAATTGTGTGTATATAAAATTTTGGGAATATTCATCTTTGTGCGCAAGAAAAAAACCCATCATAGCAGCTTTCAAACTCTTATCCATATTTAACAAACATTTTTTTTGAATACTAAAATAATTCTCAATAAGTTCTCTGAAAGATTTCCCTTTTTCAATGTCAGATTTCACACATTCTATTTTCGATTTATTGTGTAGCTTAACTACTTCCTTGAAAATCTTATCAACCGAAGAAAAATACAGATATATTCCTCCTCTGCTGATTCCACATTCTTCTATAATATCTTTCATAGTTACGCCACTAAAACCTTTGCGAATAAAGACCTGTTCCGCTTTATCCAGTATTAACTGTCTTTTTTCTGTTCTTTGCTCCTGGGACTTTTCAGACATAGAATCACACCTCCAGTCATACAATATCAATGACACGAGTGTCATTGATATTGTATGACACTCGTGTCATTTTGTCAATAGAATTTTGAAACAATCTGCAATTTATTAGCTTTTTGTTATATAATTATTCAAACTAAACTGATTCATAGCGGTTATGAGGTTACTATGACAGACAATTTTATCAGCGCGAAAGACTTTAATTTTACGCCGTTCTGCCCCCGTGCGGAGGACGGCGACAGCGGCTCGCTCCTGCTTGCTACAAGCAAACACAATCCCAACTTGCAGTACATAATTAAAAACGCCACGCCGGAGCTTGCTTGCAACGAGTTTATGTACCATAAAATAGCGTTGGCAATGGGTTTGAACACACCCGAAGTCTGCTTGATTCTTGGTATGCGCTTGATGTTATTAGGTTCGTGAGAGAGGATATAGTCCTCAATATTGACATCTTTCGCCCTCATTACCTGTTCGCGGCTTACGCCTTGTCCCGTCTCCTGTTCCACCCCTCTTGCGTTTGATTCTACAGCAGACGGCGCGGGAACAGCCTTTCTTTCCGCGCCAGTACCGACAGACTTTACAATCCATATCGGCGAGGTAATACTCGAATTTATCGTGGGTTCGGGTGTTCGGAGTTTCATTGACGTACTTTGACATAGCGGTAATTGCTTCTTTCGATTTCCAGACAACAAAAAAATCCCCGGACCTCTCCGTAATGGAGTAGCCGAGGGATTTGGATTGTCAAAATTTGATTATTACATTGCTCTCTTTTTTAACTTGTCGCTTTTTTATAACATTGCAATCTTATCTTTCTACTCGATAAGCAGCTTGTTGACCGTTCGGAAGTGATTTTACTGGCATAATTCCTGCGCGATTTTTTTTGCGCTCTCTTTAACATCTCTCGATAAATCATCAAGCGCAGCCGCGCCGCTTACCATGATACTGCCGACTACATCATATCCTCCTGCCCCTAACGTTGTTTCGATTGCTGCCAAAGCGCCAGCGCCTTGATTGGGGAGATTACATATAGGGTCAGTGGTATTGCAAGCTGTCACCATTGCGGCCTTTTGGCCTTTATGTAATGGAATGGGCATTTCAAGTCCACTTGCTGCAATTTCCTCAAGAGCTGTTAAAGAACGGTCTATTAAAGTTCTCAGAGGCCCCGTAATATTCCCAAAATATGTTGGGCTACCAATTACTAAAACATCCGTGTTCTTTATCAGCCTTGCTATACGGTGTCCATTATCTTCCGGCATAACGCACTCATTGTTTGGCCTACATTTGAAACAGCTTATACAAGGTTTGATATTCAAACCGTTGACATCTACCCATTCAACCGAGTGCTGCGCGTCTAAGTAACTTTCAATACATTTCATTGCCCGGTAGGTATACCCGTTTGGACGTGGTGAAGCATTAAGAAATAGTATTTTCATTTTGACCTCCTGATAATTTAGTATGGATTTATTTAAACACCAATGTTATACTATTGCTAGATGTGCATTTATACTATTATTAAATATACCATGATAAGGTGATAGGGATGAATAATAACGAAAAAAACAGATACATTGAACTTGGAAACTTCCTTAAATCGCGTAGAAATAAAATTCAGCCGTCACAGGTTGGCTTGGCTAATGGAATTCGTAGGAGGACACCCGGTTTAAGGCGTGAGGAAGTGGCGCAATTATCGGGTATTAGTTTAACTTGGTATACATGGCTTGAGCAGGGTCGCCATATAAATGTTTCCGAGCAGTTATTAGAAAGTTTATGCAGAGCATTAATTCTTACTAAAGAGGAACGTAATCATTTGTTTATTCTTGCCGCAAAGACGTTTCCTAGTGACGATTACCCGGAACAAAGCCCAATAACTGCTGCACTTCAAAATGTTTTAGACAGTCTTGACGTTATACCGGCCTACATAATGGATAATAAATGGAATGTGATTGCATGGAATTTAAGTGCCTGCAAGATATTTTGCGATTTTAGAAGGATAAATCCCAATGAAAGAAATATTGTATGGTTGATGTTTAAGAACAGTAAATACAAGGATTTATTTAATGATTGGGATTTTCATGCAAGAGGTATTTTAGCTCGATTCCGTGCGACATGCGGAAAGCATATTGATGATGATTGGTTCACAGCCTTTGTAAGTAAGCTAAGGACAGAAAGCCCCGTTTTTAACGAATTGTGGTCAATTTATGACGTTCATGGTATGAGTGACATCATAAAGGAGATAACACATCCCACTATTGGTGATTTATCGTTTGAATTTAATAGCTTTGATGTGTCTGATAACGCAAACTTAAAGCTGATACTTCACACACCTTTAGTTGGAACAGATACAAAAGATAAAATTATGATTTTAATAAGCGAAAACTAACAAAATGAAAATTAGTTACTATCCGCAAAGCACGACCGACATCAGCAGGCCAGTCGAGTAGGCCGGCGGCATTGCTGCCGCCTTCCCCTCTAAGAACCGTGCGTGAAGGTTTCCCCTCACACGGCTCAAGCAATTCAAATCCTCTTTCGTTAAGAGGACGGCTAATGAAGTTTTTCACTATTAACGATTGGCTTTGTAACACGCATCACGCACAAGGAGTTTAATTTTACCATTTTCAGTATTTTGTTCCCGTACATTCTTTATTCTGTTTCTTCCACATATAAAGCAACGAACTGCGTCCCTTAAGGGACAATTTCATTTTGTAGGTTTCTCGTTCTTCAAAATAATCACGCCAATCCGTATCGAATGGATTAGCTTTGCAGTCAATCTTAACGTGTCTGATTATCTTGATTTCAAATGCCAGTTTGAGAGGGAAAATATCTAACTTACCTCTTTTATCAAGTTTAACGAGAAAGTTGTTACTTCTGCCCTTATACTGATGAAAATATCCTATCCAAAATCCAACGCTTGCCCTTTTTGGAATGCCGTCTTTTCGCCCAACGCCATAATGCTCACCAAATATGATGGTCAGCATTGGCAAATGTACGAGAAGAAGCACCACAACGGTAATAATTTGCCCAGCCTGTTATTTTTGGGTTAAGAAGTCTTATCAATGTTTCTTGCATACAAGACTTATTTTTGTCGATAACATCTCTGATATTATCCAAGAATTTCTTAACCTTTTTCTCTGACGGCTGTGTTAAAAGCGTGCCTTTGAATTTCCTAATATTAAAGCCGAGAAAGTCAAGACCATTGTCAATGTGAGTAATCAACGTCTTTTCTTCTGATAGGGTTAGACCCTGAGTGCTAAAAACTCAACCAACATGGGTTTTACTTCTTTTTCCAGAACGTCTTTTCTGGCTCCTGTTATTATGAAATCATCTGCGTATCTCACAAAGTTAATCTTGGGCGAATAGTCCTCGCCGCCAATTTTCTTTCGCTTGAAATTATCAGCAAGCATAGGTTGAATGCCGTCAAGTGCCATATTCACAAGAGTTGGACTAATTATACCGCCTTGCATTGTTCCGTACTCCGTTGGATAAAATTCATCTTTGAAAATTACTCCGCATTTAAACCACTTTGTTAAAATCTCCGTATCCATAGGGATATTTTCGATTAACCATTCGTAACTGATATTATCAAAACAAGCCTTTATGTCACCCTCCAGCACCCACTGAGCCGAGTTGCCACGGCATAAAACTGTGTAGCATTGCTGTATTGCGTCTTGACAGCTTCTCTCTTTACGAAAACCATAAGAAGTGAGGGTCTGCTGTCATTTCTGCAATAGGTTCAAGTGCCATAAGATATAATGCTTGCATGCTGTCTAATAAAATCTGCAACTTGTATGATTAGCCCGTCTTGTATTTTTGAAGCCCTAGTTGCAAAATGCAGTTCTGAAATACCCTCGTCTGTGTATTTCATTAATCTGGATTGCAACCTAGTCAAACTATCCTCTAAGGCAAGATATAATACTGCTCCTTTTTCTGCTAGACAATTCCATATCTGACCGCCTGTTGCTACTGCTTGGCAAAAGTCCAGCGATAGCCATGATTTACCCACTTTTGGGTTTCCGGCTAGAATAAATAAACCTTGCGGAAGTATTTTGTTTATAACAAATTTAAGCGGCGACAACTCTTTTTCAAAAAGAGTTTTGCCGTCAATCGTTTCTAATGGTTTTACAATTTTACAGTTGTAAGTTAGTTTCTGTTCTGCTATACTATTATTAGAATTTTGGTTTTGCGATTGCTTTTCAACTATTGGCGTAGTTGGATTTATGGCAATCGCTTTTTCATTGTTATTCATAAACATTACCTCCCTTAGAATTATCATCAATCCACTTGATGAGTTTTTCTCTTGCGACAAATTTTCTTTTTCCGATATTAAGAGTAGGAAAGTTCTTGCTTGAAAGTAAGTTGTATGCGCCTGCTCTTGATATTCCTAATGTTTTTGCTAATTGTTCAGCGTTTAATACTGTTGGCAATTCTGCCAATGTTTGATTATTCATTTAATTCCCCCTAAAAATATATTGACAATATGGACTTAAATTTATATTCTTATTTCAATAAGTCTATATTGTATTTAGAGTATAATATATTTGGGCATACTTGCTAGCAGACTTATATTAAAAACATATTGACTATGGGGTCGATGCGATATCCTTATGCCATATATGGAATATGTCGTATAGTGTAGCGGTTTCCGAGGACGAATTTTGCAAAGGCGTTTGCAAAATTCGTAAATCAGACTAGAAATGTGAATTGAATAAAAACCTATCCTTCTAAAGGCGCACCCCTTAACATACTGTTTTGGTAAATCGGGGTGAGAAGGAGGTCACAAGACTATGAAGCAAAAAATGTGGGTGTTATTCGATTCATGCAAAGGATTTATTAAATCTCACCGTAAAACTTTTTTTAAAACTGTGGGAAAGCTGGTTTATCAAATTATCATTTTCATAGTCGAAAAGATAATTGATAAACTAATCTAATGCAATATTCTAGTCTTTTTTTAAATGAGGTGATTAAATGATTTCAGAAGCTTTGAGATTAATGAGGGTTTTTAATGATTTTAAATCTGTTGAGCTGTCTAAAAAGCTTGGGATATCTCAGAGCTACTTATCAGAAATAGAAAGAGGGAAAAAAATTCCAACTTTAGATTTGTTAGAAAAATATAGTGAAGTGTTTAATGTAAAAGTATCAACTTTGTTTTTTTTCTCAGAAGAATTAGAAAAAGATGAAAAGAAAGATGTAAAAGATACAATTGGTAAAAAAATGATTAAATTTCTACAAATTATTGAAAAGTTGGGAGGTTTGGAAGATAAGTGAATAATTCAAAATATCCCATAAATAATAGCTGCTTATTTCGTCTAAAAAACAAGAAGAAATTAGCAGCTATTCTAAATATGGATGAAAAAATACTTCGAAACAAAGGGTATCAAATTTATATAAAATATAACATATTTAAAAATGAGAAAAATAGGACTATTTATAGTCCAAATAGCAATCTTAAAAAAAATGCAAAAAAGGCTATTGCGATATCTTGCTCGAATAGAAACTCCAAACTATCTCATGAGTGGTAAAAAAGGCATTTCATATATTGATAATGCAAAGACACATTTATTCAATGATTACATAGTCACTGCTGATATTACGGGGTTCTATTCTAATTGTAAACGGAATCATGTTTTTAATATGCTGATTAATAAATTTGAGATGGAAAAAGATATAGCTGGAATAATAACTGATTTAGTTTGTTATGAAAACCTTATACCAACTGGTAGTTCTACTAGCCAAATGATAGCGTATTTTACATATAGCGAAATATTTGACTACATAGATGAAATATCAGAAATAAAAAACATTAAATTTTCGCTATATGTTGATGATATGACTTTTTCGTCAAATAACATAATTAGCAGAAAGTATATTTATGGAATTAACATTTTGCTTCGGCAGAAAGGTTTAAAACTAAAAGATTCAAAAACCAAATATTATTACAAAGCTGATGACGCACTTATTACTGGTACAGTTAAAGATAAAAAACCCACATTAAGAGTTCCCAACAAACTGAGGTTATCTACAATTCAATGTTATAAAGATTATCAATCGTTAAATAATACTGACAAGGATAAATTACAACTTCGTAATAAGTTAGTCGGAAAAATTAGGTCAGCGAAAATGATTGAACCCAATATTTTTACTTCTTTTAATGTCTAGTTTTATAATCCATTTTGAATAAGGGTAGCATAAGGGTAAAACGAAAGCCATTCTTGATTTTAACACTTCAAGAATGGCTTATTTACTGGGTTTGATGGCTACTGTTTAGGCTTACACATTAAACCGGAACAAAATTACATCCCCATCTTTGACAACATATTCCTTACCTTCAACCCGTACCAAACCTGCGTCTTTTGCGGCTGCAACAGAACTGTGTTTCATTAGATCATCAAAAGCCACTACTTCGGCCTTGATAAAGCCCCTTTCAAAGTCGGTATGTATTTTGCCCGCAGCTCCGGGAGCCTTGGTTCCGCGCGTGATTGTCCAAGCACGAACCTCCTTGGGTCCTGCAGTTAGGTAGCTGATCAGTCCTAGTAGTTTGTAACTTGCGGAAACAATTCGATCCAACCCGCTTTCGGATACGCCAAGCTCTTCTAGGAATAATCTTTTTTCTTCCTCTTCCAATTCAGCAATTTCTTCTTCTATTTTTGCGCACACCACAAATGCCCCGCTGTTTTCTTGCTTGGCAATTTGAACTACCTGTGTATAGTGCGAATTTTCCTTCGCATCGTTAGTCAGGTCACTTTCTGTAACGTTGGCAGCATATAAAACTGGTTTGAACGTTAGCAGGTTAAAAGATTCTGCAATAGTTCTTTCTTCTTCGTCCAATTGGATGGAACGAGCTGAGAGTCCATTTTCCAGCTCAATTTTCAGGCGCTCGATTAATTCGATTTCCTTTTGTGCAGACTTATCCGATTTTGCAGCTTTAACTGCTTTTGCATAACGCCTTTCCAGTGCCTCCAGATCAGAAAAAATCAGTTCAAAATTAATGGTTTCGATATCTCTCTGGGGATTTATGCCTCCCTCGACATGGATAATATTGTCATCTTCAAAGCAACGCACAACATGTACAATCGCGTCTACCTCACGTATGTGCGACAGAAACTTGTTACCCAGGCCTTCACCTTTACCGGCGCCCTTTACCAGTCCCGCGATATCGACAAACTCAATCACCGCAGGAACAACCGAGGGCGGATTATATATTTTTGCCAGCGCATCCAGCCTTACATCAGGAACAGAAGCAATCCCCACATTGGGATCAATCGTACAGAACGGATAGTTGGCAGCTTCTATGCCTGCTTTTGTCAAAGAATTAAAAAGCGTGCTTTTTCCGACATTGGGCAACCCTACAATACCTAGCTTCATATCTATAAACTCCTCTAGTAAAAAATGAATGGGCGGTACATTTGTCCGCCCGTCTAATTATTCGTCCGATCCTATCAGGTAACCCGCAATAGCACCCAAAATAAACAATACCACGGCGATCCCGGCAGAAGCCAGAATCAGCTTGCCCTTTTCATCGTTTTTTATAAATATGCCGTTAGCGGGGATTGGCTTTTGCTGAACTTCTTTTTTTACAGCCCTGTAATGTCTTGAACGTTTTGCCATAATCCTTCTCATTCCTTTCGTGTTCGCTATGCGTTTTGAAATATTTTTCTGCTTTCAAAACGAATAATCACTTACTATTTTTATAAAAAATAAAGAGTATTTGTCGGTAGTGTGCTAAATTGGTTGGCGAGTTTCCCGTTAAAGTTCTTTTACTTCTTTTCTTGAAAGAAAAGAAGTGGGGTTTGGGGTAGTGCCCCAAGGTTTTCATTTTAAACATCAACAATTTTGGCATACTACCTATTTATCCCATATATCATAACATAAGATTCAGCAGATGAAAAGTGTCAATTCAATATTTCAACAGACTTCTCGCAATAAGTTGTCAAGAGGTATTTTGCTCGACAGCTTCATCCTAAATTGGATTTGTTGCCGCCATTTTTTTGCAGAAAGCTGCTCTATGGCTTTATTATTTGTTGCGACAGGAAATATATACAATAACTTTTTTAAATATAATTAGCTATATTTTCCTGTGTAAATTACCCATTTGAGTTCAAATCCACTGCCCCAGAATTGTTTCCCCGCTTATAGTGTTTACCAATAAAATCTTGATACCGGATAGCCCTATGTTCCAAGATAACAGGTTAACATCCTTGGCATGGTGCTAATATTCCTACGGACATTATCGCTCATCAGCTTCCGTATGACCGTGGCAAGTGCCTGTCCGGCTTCCGGGGTAGTCTCAACTTGCGCATTCGTGTCGATGATTAACGCTTTTCTTATCGTTTCGAGATTGGCGCATATCATTGTTTTTCCTGTGCCGTCCTTCTGATTGCTTATTGCGATTACTTTTTCTTGTATCATAATAAAGCCCCTTTCTTTAGTGTATTAAAAGATGAACTAACGTGATAATTCCGTAAAATCAAGAAATTATTGGTTAGCTATATTATGACACATTCCTATAGTATCAACCTTTCAGAAGAAGTTTTGAAGGGTATGACAGAAAAAGCTCGTCATGGCGGTTTTCAAACATCTCCCGCCCTAGGATATGCTATGAACGAAAACAACAGAGTCTCAATTGTGGAAGATGAAGCGGAATATATCAGATATATTTTTAACCAATATGTCCATGCCGGAAAAAGTCCTTACCAAATTGCTAAAAACCTAAACCGGATAGGCATAAAAAGTAAACGTGGCAATCCTATGGATGCTCGGGGGGTTGCTTATATTCTACAAAATCCAATTTATATCGGCAAGGTGCGGTGGACCCCCACAGGTAAGGCAAAGCGGAATGTCCACAACCCCGATACTATAATTGCCATGGGAACACATGATGCCATTATTTCAAATGAACTGTTTGAAGCCGCAATAAAACGCTTCCAAACCGCCGCACACAGAACAAAACTAAGAAACCGTCCGCCGAACGAATGTAAGCATTGGCTATCAGGCTTAGTCAAATGCTCGGTCTGTGGGTCAGGTCTTGTATTGGCGGCAAGTCAAAACTCGCCTGCCTTTCAGTGTGGAGGGTATACCCATGGCAAATGTCTGATTTCGCATAGTATTTCTGTAAACAAGCTGGAAAAGGCAGTAATCTATGACCTGAAACAGGCTGTTTATGATAGCCCTGAAATTGAATATGCTAAAAACGCTGATACATCCGACTGTAACGTACTCTACCTCTTGGATCGACAACTTGCAAAAATTGACGAGCGCATACAGCGGGCTACAGAGGCTTATCTACACGAAATAGATACAATTGAAGAATATCAAAAAAACAAACAGATGCTAAATCTTCAAAAACAAAGACTGCTTACTGAAATCGAATTGCATCAAAAAAACAATTCGGCGAATATCGAGAACGATAACAGCCTAAAAATAAAAACCCTTACCCAATTGCTTTCCTGTAGCTGTTGTAATGTTGAAGCAAAGCAAAAGGCTATCAGAAGCATCGTCAGCCGAATCATTTACAACAAACAAAATAAATCGATCGAAATTTATTATAACAGTTATCCAAGCATCGAATAGCAAACTATATGCTATAGCCATACGGCGGACCAGAAGCTGCCCAGAATCTATGACAAATTATGAAGGAGAAAAAGCATATGGGCAAATCAAAAATGATTACTCTTGACAAACTAAAAATACAACATATCTATAGCGATAAAAGCGGAAAAACGATGCAGGATATTATCCTCAAGGTTCTTCGCAATACAACCCTACCAAATAATTGAAGTTCTTTTCCAAGAAAAATTAGCAAAGGTTTTTAGATCATTCAACGGAATAAAAAATATAATACAAGAATATTTTTATATTTCTTTTAATTATCCCGGATGTATATCATATAAAGATGGAGGAGGCGAGTTCTGACAATAGTATACTTGGTTAAGATGCAGGACAATCTTATTTAAAATAGTGTAATACGACGCAAAAACTGACGAAGGAACCACCGTCATTTTTTGCTTGATTGCTTCTTTTAGCCAGTCTTTTAACGAAAGAGGATTTTACGGGCTTATACGAATAAGCTGGATAGTATTCATCACTGTATTAACCTAACGGGGGAGGTTGTATTCCATAAAGATAAGAGGATAAGTTTTATCTGTACAATGCCAGTAGAAAATAGACGAAACTAATGTTTCATGCTGGTATAGGATTATAAGTTTATAGACGTAAACTTAATTTGTCGATACAAGCGCCTGTTTAATATCTCACTCTTAATTATATTTTTTTAACGAATGATCCAAGCCTCTGCTTGAATACAGTATTAATATTAAACAGTTAAAGGGGGTAAATATGATTGCTACGGATTTAACATACAGCATGACCAATCATCCTTTAAGCCAAAAAATCGGCATATACTTACGCCTATCTAAAGAAGACACACAGGACATTTCGATAGACCAAAAAAAAACAAAATATTAAGCGAAAGCATCAAGAATCAACAAGACTTTATCACAGACTATGTGAAAGCCAGGGACGGGAATATCAAAAAGCCTATATCGATGATGGCTGGAGCGGTACAAACTTTGACCGCCCCGGCTTTCAGGCTATGATTACCGATATCGAGCACAAGGTTATCGATACTGTTATTGTCAAGGATTTGTCCCGGCTAGGAAGAGATTATATTCAAGTTGGTTATTATATCGAACGCTTTTTCCCCGAACATCATATTCGCTTTATCTCCATCAACGACGGAAACGACAGCTTTGCCGCCGAATCTTATATCAGCGATATTATGCCGTTTAAGGCAGTTCTGTTTGATATGGTTGCCAAGGATACCTCAAAAAAAATCCGTGCTTCGCTGGATATAAAACGAAAAAAAGGTGAATTTATTGGTGCTTTCGCGCCATATGGCTATCAAAAAGACCCCTCTAACAAGAATTTATTAATAGTAGATTCGGAAACTGCCAAAATCGTCAAAAAGATTTTCAGAATGTACACAGACGAAATCAGCATGAATAAAATCGCAGACATCTTGAATAAGGAAAAAGTTCCATGCCCTGCTGATTACAAAAAGCAAACCTCCAATTATATCAACATCAATGCCCGATATGGCATATGGCGGCAACAAACAATCAAGGATATTCTATCGAATCCTACATACATGGGCAGTCTTACGCAAGGACGTAGCAAAAAAGTCAGCTACAAAAGCAAAAAGCATATTCGCATAACAAAAGAAAATTGGATTGTAGTACAGGATACACACGAGCCGCTAGTTTCCTCTGAGATCTTCGAGATTGTTCAGCATATGCTGAACAAACACTCATCTTCTGGATATCATCATAATAAAGCCAACCACTTGCTCTCCGGCTTGATATTTTGCGGCGATTGCGGGCAAAGCTTGACATTTCGGCGAAATAATAACAATCAAAAATATTTTACGTTATGTTCAGGATATTCAAGATTCAAAAACTGCACAAGGCACGGCCTTTATGAAGAAGATTTGAACCTCGCTGTTATTAATGGGTTAAGACAAACAGAGTTGTCAGATACTCACATACAAGCGATTACCGCAGAAGTAAAGAAGTTAATTGCGAATCCCTCTTCGAATACAAATGAGCAGAGAATCAGAAGGATTGAAATCCGGCAGAATGAATTGGCCCGATATACCAAGGCTCTCTATGAAGACAAAGTCAAGGGCATATTATCCGAAAAGGAGTTTATCGAAATGAACAGCATATACAAAGAAGAAAAAAATCAATTGGCCGAACAGCTTGCCCAACATACACAAGATATAAAGGATCAGCATATACAGGTGCAGAATCTTACTGAGAAAATAGCATCCGCATTCAATTTTGATACTATGGAACGTCCACTGCTTACACAATTGATAGAAAAAATTGAGCTATTTGAAGACGGAAGATTAAAGGTTTATTATCGTTTTTCAAAGCCATAATATCCGAAGCAGACCCTATATATGGATAAAAATACCAAAGGATATTTCACTGTCTCGTTATTCTGAAATTATTCTAATAAAGGCATTTAATTGGGGCAGAAAAGGAACAATGTCTTATTATTTTATATCATAGCAAATATGGCAAAGAAGGGCTTCCTTTATAGAAACCCTTCTTTGCCATATCCTTTAAACATAAATTTAGGTATAGTTTAGCTGCTTCCTTCAAATCTTACCTATCCCGCCAGCAACCATGCTAACCCAAACAGAATCGCCGCAGCTACCAAAACCACCGGAAAAAGCACAAGAAAAGCGGCAATAATCATAGCCGGAATATCATTCTTTTCCAATTGCATTTCATTATCCGGATCATTCTTAGATTCTTCCGATTTTTGAGTTTTAGTGATTCTATCCAGCTTTTTTTTAAAAAACATTCAACATTTTCTCCTATATCTATAGCAACTTTGGCACACTACTCTTTTTGTACTTGCTCTCTATGATGGCAAGCAACAAAATGCTCCGGCTCAAATTCTATAAACTCAGGTACTTTCTGCTTGCAAATTTCAGTAGCATAGGAACAACGCGTATGGAACTTACATCCCTTCGGTGGATTTACAGGGCTTGGAATATCGCCTTCCAGAGGGATTATTTCTTTCTTGTTTTCCACATCCGTTGTTGGAATCGCAGAAAGTAACGCCTTTGTATAAGGATGTGAAGGATTTTGAAAAATATCCTCCGATTTTGCTAGTTCGACGATATTACCGAGATACATAACGCCAATTCTGTCACTGATATATTTCACAACAGACAAGTCATGGGAAATAAACAGATATGTCAGTTGTTCTTCTTCCTTTAAGTCTTGAAGCAAATTGATAATTTGCGATTGGATCGAAACATCGAGCGCAGAAACCGCTTCGTCACATACAACAAATTTTGGTTTGACTGCAAGTGCACGCGCAATCCCAATCCTCTGGCGCTGCCCGCCCGAAAATTGATGTGGATAACGATGAAACATATAAGGCGCAAGCCCGCATTTTTGCATCACTTCAGTAATATACTTCTGCATTTGCTCGCCGGAAGATTCATAATACTTGTGCGCAATGAGTCCTTCTCCTATAATCTGGCCTACAGTCATCCTGGGATTGAGCGAAGAATAAGGATCCTGAAAGATCAATTGTACGTCACGTCGCAACTTCCGCATTTCTCTGTACGTCAGCCTTGCCAGATCAATACCTTCATCGCGAAAAGCTTCATATTTTTCAAACTCTTTATTTCCGGCATACTTTGAGCGAATCTTATCAATTTCCTGATACTTCTGCTTAAGCAATGCTTCTTTCTTTTCTACTTCCGCTTGCTTTGCCGCAATTCTATTTTCAACTGCTGCCAGCTTTGTTTTAAGCGTAGAGGAATCGGCGGCCTTTGCCTGTTTTGCAAGAATTTTGCCTTCAAGCTCTATTTTCTCCAGCCGACTTTCAGTCAGGCTGTCAGCGGCATCTCGTGACTCTTTCGCGGCATCATACAACGCCAAAAATGCTTCTTTAACTTGCGCAAGGTTTTTTACAGCTAGGAAACCGCCAATCACTTGAGCTATATCCAAGAAAGCGTCATCTGCCTTTTTGCTTGCTATGGACAGCGCCTCTTTCAATTCGTTGGCATCGGCTCCAACTTGTTTGGAAGCGATAAAGCTGTCATAATCTTTTTGGGCTTGTTCCTTTTTTTGCATATATTCATTCATCTGAGCTTGTTTTTTTTCAAGATTTCTAATCGTTTTTAAAAAATATGAAGGCGCAAGCGAATCAATCGAGCGTCCATAATACATTGTTCTACCATCCGTCTGATGATACAACTGAAGCAGCACTCGTCCCAATGTAGACTTACCGCAGCCACTTTCACCTACCAGTCCTAATGTCTCGCCTTCATAGATATCCAAAGAAATTCCATCGTTTGCCTTAACAAACCCCTTTTTTTTTTTTAAAGGAAAATATTGCTTTAGGTCTCGTATGCTGATCAACACTTTTTTATCTGTCGATTTTGACATACTTTGACTAATATTATCCGTATTTATTTCCGTAAAGGATTTATTATCCATGTCGATCCTCCTTTGACGGGTAGAAGCACCGGACTTTTTGGCTTTCCGATACTTCAAACAGTCCCGGAGCCTCTTTATGGCACCGTTCTGTTGCATATTTGCAGCGCGGAGCAAACTTACATCCTTGGGGCAGATCCAACGGATGCGGTACAGCCCCCGGAATTGCTTCTAGTCGAACCCCTGCAGGCGTATCCAATCGAGGAACTGACTTCATCAAGCTTTCGGTATAGGGGTGTGAGAATTTATTTTCGCTGAAAATAACCTTCGATGGAGCCATTTCCACTACCTGTCCGCAATACATTACAGCAACGTCATCCGCCATTTCGTTAATTACTCCAAGGTCATGCGTAATAAACAGGATCGATGTCCCTTTTTCCCGCTTCAACTCATTCATAAGCCTTAGAATCTGTGCCTGTATCGTAACGTCCAAAGCTGTAGTCGGCTCGTCTGCAATCAGCAGATTCGGCTTACATGCCAAGGCCATTGCGATCATAACGCGCTGACGCATACCACCGGAAAGCTGAAACGGATATTGCTTTGCAACAGTCTCAGGGTTGGGAATCTTAACGTCAGCAAGCATACGTATAGACTCGCTCGTCGCCTGTTTTTTGGTCATGTTTTGATGTATTATAAAAGATTCACTGATCTGACGTTCAATCGTAAAAATTGGATTTAAACTTGTCATCGGTTCCTGAAATATTACTGATATTTTGTTACCTCTGATTTTATACATTTCAGACATAGATGCCTTGACCAGATCCTGACCATCGAATAAAATTTCTCCGCTTTGGATACGACCGTTTCCATCCAAAAGCCTAAGAATGCTCATAGCCGCAACCGATTTGCCACTGCCGCTCTCTCCAACGATCCCAAGGGTTTTGCCGGAATCGACCGAATAGGATACGCCGTTTACTGCCTTAACCGTGCCTCTTTTTGTCTCAAAATATGTATGCAGTTCTTTTATTTCTAATAGTGGCATTCCGTCCCCTCCTATCTGTCGTTTGATTTTGGATCAATTGCCTCATGCAGGTTTGTTCCGATCAGATTAATACTGATTGTCGACATTCCTAAAGCCAACGCCGGGAATACCCATCTCCACCAGAGGTTTCCTATAACATTTGAATTAATACAACTGAATAACATATTTCCCCAAGTCGGGCTTGGCTCCGCGACGCCAAAGCCAAGAAACGACAAGGATGCCTCTATTAGCATACAGGATGCCAGGCTAAGCGTCAGGTTAACAAGCAGTACAGAAATAATATTCGGCAGAATATGCTTGAATATTATAGATATTTCACGTATGCCCATTGCTTTGGCGGCAGTGACATACTCACTTTCACGTACCGACAAAATCTGAGAACGGGTTAGGTTTGCCAGTCCAGTCCAGCTCAAAACGCCCAATATAACCATAATCATCGCAATACGCCCTGTCTCAGGAATCCGGCTTCCCACGATAGCCGAAAGCATAATCGCCAACGGCATAAATGGTATGGCATTAACAATTTCGCCAAACCGCATAAGGATAATGTCGATTTTGCCGCCATAATAACCGGAAAGTCCCCCGATCAAAATACCGATGATTGCGGAAATAATGACGGATATTGTACCAATCGTTAAAGAGATTTGACCGCCAAGAAGAACACGCGTAAATACATCGCGCCCAAACTGGTCGCTTCCCATCAAGTATCCCTTAAGCCCCCAAGTACTGACTTTACCATTAGCGTCTATGGCATAATTTTGATAAAAATTGGTACTGAGGCTCACAACATTTGAGATCTTTGGGGCTGACGCTTGATTATGATTATTCGCGCCCCAACTCTGTACGGTTCCATCGTCTAGCAATACTGTAAAATGAGTGCGGCCTGCATCAATGTCTTTTACACGTCCCTGAATTTCCTGAGGTACATTCTTTATATCAAAATCACCAGAACCCCAGACAACTACCCGTCCGTCTGTCAAAAGTGCTGCTGCCGATTTGTCCGTGGATGCGATATCAATAACGTTCCCATGGATTTCATCAGGAATCGCTCGGAAAGAGGTTTCCTTAGATGTCAGACATACGACATCGTTATCTTTTGTTATTGCCAAAGCTGTTGTAGTATTAAGAACAAATTGCTTAATATTTCCCTGAACATTCTTTGTAGAAATACTAATAATATTTTCATTGCCCCAAACATACATATTGCCTTCACTATCCAAGGCGGCAGATATCTGATATCCCGCTTCGATATATACAATATTGGCCTTCTGTGCTTTATCCGGAATCTTTGATAGATTAAATTGATCATTGCCCCATGTATAGAGCTTCCCATCCTCGGATAACGCCAAAACATGATCCAATCCACAGGATATTTTGGCTATTTTGCCCATGCCTTTTGGAAGTGTTTTTAATTTTTTATTTAATTGCCCCCACAGATATACACCACCATTGTTGTCAATTCCCGCGCCAAATGTGGCTCCGCTTTCCAACTGTTTGGCATTTGCTTTTAGCTTTTGAGGAACATTCATCATACTAAGTCCGGGAGGAATATTCTGCTGCGAAGGATCCTGTCCGGTAATATCTGACGGAAATATTAGCGGTAATATGAAACAGGACGCAAATATAAATACAAACATACATACTCCTAATACAGCTAGCTTCTTTGAAAAAAAGTTAGTTATAATTGTCCGCATAGGAGTTTGCATTGCTTCTTCTTGAAGGAGAGATTTTTCTTCCTTTTCTTTTATTCCGAAGAGGGAGCGTAGCTTGCTTTTGCTGTTAAAATGACTTCTCTTATTATTTTTACTCATACGACTCCCCTCCTTATCCTAGTTTTACTCTTGGGTCAACAAGTACATAGCAAATATCCATAATCAAATTCCCCACTAAAGCAATTAAAACATAAAAAAGCTGCATCGCCAAAACAACCGCAAAATCCAACTGCCGCAGAGAATCAATCATGATCTTACCCATACCATTCCAACCAAATATAGACTCAATTACCAAGCTTCCGCTAAACAAGCTCAATATTAATCCTGTTATAATTGCAACAAACGGGATGAGAGAATTTCTAAACGCATGTGAATAAACTACTACCTTTTCTTTCAAGCCTTTTGCCCTGGCTGTACGGATATAATCCATACTTAACGCATCAATCATCGTCGCACGTACATAGCGAGTGATAGTTCCCAATGAAGAAAACACAATCGTAAGTACTGGCAAAATGACATATTTTAGTCTGTCCAAAAACATTGCCCAATCTGATCCTGTAAAACCAGGAGAGTTCATACCGCTGATTGGGAGCCATCTTAATTTTACAGAAAAAAGGAATATAAACAAGATCGCAAATATAAACCCAGGCAGGCTATACCCTAAAATTGTAAAAACCTGTACTGTATTGTCATACAAACTCTTTTTGCGCACAGCAGTACTAATTCCAAGAGGTATCGTAATTAGCGGTATCAAAAAAATAGAGAATATATTCAAAAAAATAGTATTACGCATAGGCGCTGCTATTACTTCAACAACCGGCCGGCGGTATTGCATGGAATAACCAAAATCTCCCTGCAATATTCTTGCCATAAAAGAAACGTATTGGATATATATTGGCTTATCAAGCCCCAATTTGATTCTTGTTTGCTGGTACAACTGTTCATACTGCACGGGCGAAAGTGAAGTTTTGCTGCCATCCACCATCATACGCGCCGGATCGCCTGGTATGGCTTTGTAAATACCAAACTGTACAATCGATATGACGAAAAAAACGAATACAATATAAATCAATCTTTTTATTATATATTTAAGTGTCATTGGAATACTCCTCTCGTGCCGGTCTATGAGTGGTACATGCGAGCGGCACAAAACGTATGCTACCCTACCGTACTGCGAAGATTACAAAAAATATACATGATCAATCCACTCGGATACATAAGTCTACCCCCACATAAATTCTCTATATACGTCTAATGTATACAAATTCTTTTTGGAAGCAGGCTTACGTGTCCGCATCATAAGACCAACTTATTTTCTGATTGTCGCATATATAATCAATAAATTTGGTTAAAATTACTAAAAAAATAAAAAAATTCGTTAAATATGTGTTTTATCTATACAAAATATAAAGCTTTAAATAAAACTCTATTCATGCTAATTCACATTTTTATAACTGATTTGTATACAAACGGCCTATATCGGCTCTTTTTTTATTGCTTTTATTTATATAACCCATATTTCGCGAAAACTTTTAACTCTTCAGCGAATTAAATATCTCTTAATTAAGGCTATTCATAAGGATATTTTCTATAAGAATAGGGTATTTCATAATGGAATACCCTATTCTTAACAAGCTTTTTAGTTTTTTAAAAAATCTGGTATTTTACTTCCGTTTCGTATTTTATTTATATATTCGTTCAGTTAATTATTCGCTGACACTTGCATAAACCAGCTCATATCCATAATTCCAACCAGAGGTTGGGTTGTAATTTTGAAGCTTTTTCGCAAAGAAATCATAGTAAGTGTTCGAGTACAACGGAATATCTGGCAGCAGATAGTTCCAGCGTTTTTGGAATTCTACCCATTTTTCAGACCATCCTCCAAAATCCTGAGGATCGGTAGATTTCATAGCAACTGCAAGGGAATACAATTCCGCATCGTTAATAAAGTTATTATTGTACTGACCAGCATAAGCAGGATCTGGATTGTAGTAGTACCAAGGAGAATCTGCTGTGGCAAATCCGGTTGCCAAATTATACATATGGTATTTGATATCACTAATACCATCTCTGTAAAGATTATTCAGTAATGTTGTAAAGTCTGTTGTAGTTGAATTAATTTTCATGCCTACTTTGCTTACTTCAGGAACAAGCATTGTAGCTAGCAAAGCGGCAACAGCATTATTCTCAGCGTTTATCCACTCAATTTCAAGGGCCATCAGCGCTCCGTTTACATCTTTATAACGGATATCATCTGTACCTTCCACAAAATCATTGCCATCTTTATTCAGCGTCCAGCCGCCGGCAATCAAAACTTCTTTCGCTTTATCTACATTCAAAGTATATTTGGTTAGAATCTCATCTAACAGGTCTTTATTTTCCTGATATTCCCATCTAGATTCGCCATATCGCCCATCAACAACGATACCATATCCTTGTGTAAACTGGCGGCAAAACTCGTCGCGGTCAAGCAACCATGCAATTGCCTGGCGTACTTCAACAAACTGTGTTGGGCCAAAATCGCATTGGAAAACAATTTGCCCATATCCAGCACGAGGATAATTCGTTGTGTTCATTAAACCTTCGTCCACCATTTCAAGACCAACAAGAATCCGATCTCCCGCGGCTCCTTGAATCAGGTCAACCGAGCCGACTCGAAGTTCATCCATCTGCGTTGCATCTATAACATGTTTAATAATTATTTTTTCAATCTGCGGTTTCGCTCCGTCATATGTAGCCAAGAAATTGGGGTTTGCTGTAAGTACAGCTACATTGCTATCCACATCAAAGCTCTCAAGATTATAAGGGCCGCATGTCAAAACAGGTTTGTAGCGGTAGCCGGTATCTGTATTCAAAACAGTCTGTGTGAGCAAATCGGCTGTAAAGTTATCAGAAAGAGTTACACCTTCCGGTGTATCAGTAAGCTCAACGCCCGGCGCAATAATACTCATAGGCTGGGGGAAAAAGTTTACAAGTGTTGTTTCATAAAAGTAAGGAAGTTCTTCTGCTTTGATTGTAGCCGAATATGTATAATCGTCAATCATACGGATTCCGGCAAAAGATTTGCAGGGAACCAGAAGGCTCTCATCCGTAATCTTACTTACTGAATTCCCTTCAGCGTCAGTCTCAATTACCTCAATTACATTGCCGTCTTTATCAATAGCAAGACCGTCTTTATTTACAAGGTGGCCCGCATTAAAACTGTCATAGCCAACCAAATTTACTCCGTCTGTTGCGTTTGCTTGAAGAGCCGCCCATTCTGGAGCGGAATTTAGCATTTTGTTAAAAATATAGTCTTTTACTGTAATAGACGAACCGTCATTCCATTTTAGATTATCATAAATTGTAATCGTATATGTCTTTGACCCATCCGAATTTAATACAGAATCATAAGATTTGACAACAACAGGATTAAATACAAATTTTCCTTCACGAGTATAAGTAACTGTAGCATAACCATGAATCATATACTTAATTGCGGCATTCGCCGCCCCATTTGTCCAGCCAGTGATGAAATCAGAACTGATATCAGAAATGTCACCAACAATAATCTGTCCTTTTGGCGCAGTAGTAGGTACCTTCGCCAGGATTTCCTCCTGTGTGGGGAAATCGCTTGTTTCCTCAGCCGCCACTTCTTCTGTAGTATCTTCAGCAGATGGTTCTGTCTCATCGGTTGTTTTAGCCTCTTCAGTAGCTGCCGATGGGGTATCGTCAGGCGTTACGGTTTCTCCGCCACAAGCGGCCAATGCAAATACCATAACAACCACAAGAAGCGCTGAAAGAATTTTTTTCATTGTGAATCCTCCTTAATTAAATTCTTTTTGATTACGATGAATAAGTACATACCTCACGGCTTGCCGCACAAGTATTACCGATACCCCGCCGCTTTCGGCGAGATAATTCATTCTATCAGAATCATACCAACCATTATAACGGCAAAGTTTAAATTTAGCAATGATTATTTTATACCAATAGCGCATTTTAGACAAAATTCCCTCGGATTTTACAGTAATTCTCACTTTTGCGCACCCTCATTTTTTGATTTATTCATACTATAAGTAGCTTCGAATTTCATACAGAATTGCTATAATCGTCATAAAATCAGCGCAGCAGATGGTGAATTGGGTGCGGCGATCCGCTATCTGTCCCAAAGATTTACTATGGTAACGCCGCAAGCAAAAGCCATATTAAACGATATAGGTACTGAGGGAACGATTTGCTGATAAATAAGCCAGAGTATATGAGATTCGTATAACGCATCTTTTTTTTGAATTAATGTATAAAATTCTCAAATTATATAAATAATAGGTTTGTAGAGAAAAAAATCTCTAAAATATATGTTCTCGAAGGGAGGGTTATTGCTATGGATAAGAATAACAACAACAAAAATATGGATAAGAATTCAAAATCTAACAAATCCAACAATGTTGAGTTTGCCAACGAAATCGACATGGACATGGACAAAAACAACAGCAAAAACAACAACAATAACAACAATAGATAATCGCTATTTGTTGGCGGCTTAATGTCGTAATTTACTTCGGAACATGAAATAACACCATACTACAAACCTTCAAGTTTGTAATATGGTGTTATTTTTACACATCTCTGAAAACATCAAATCAAATAGTTTTAAGAATTTTGCATATCACTAGTCTCTGGAGCAATTTCTGTTGTTAATATAACATTACTCACGACTAAAATCATCGGGCCAATTAGAAAGCCCAAAACCCCAAAAACTCTCATCCCAATATAGATTGCCATCAATGTTAACAAGGGATGTAAACCGATTTGATCCCCCAGGATTTTCGGCTCGTTTACTTGTCTGGTCACAAAAACCACGCCGTAGATTATCATAATCTTAACTGCTGTCAGATAATCTCCTAAAATAGCAGTAATCCCTGCCAAAGGCCAAAGCACAAAACCAACCCCAAATACAGGAAGCGCATCAATAAAACTGGCGATCATACCGATCATTAAGGCATAAGGAAATTTGATAATAGAAAGCCCGGTTACACAAATCGTAGCGGTGATGCACATCAATATAAGCTGCGCCTTCAGATAACCGCCTACCGCTTTAAACAATCCATCCCTAATAGAGTGAACCTTACCTGAAATCCACAATGGCAAAACACTTTTCAAAACCCTTGCGATAAGAAGCTTATCTTTTGTGAAGAAAAATGCCGATATAATACATAACATAAACGACATTATAAAATTGGGAATAAACCCTACAATATTAACAGAACCCTGTCTTACAATGCCGCTAACACTGCCGGTCAAGCTGGATGCCAAGGAATTCATCGCCGACTGTGATACCACTTCCAGCTCATCTGGAATAAACGCTAGAAAATCTTTATATTTTGCAGTAATATCATCAATCACATCCGCTGATTGATCAATATACGTGGGCATTAATAAAGCAAAGGATTTCAGTTCATCTATAACCCTCGTTATGATAGAAGTACCCAGAACCGTAATCAAAAGAATTAGTATAATTATTAATATAAAGGTACTGATCCCTCTATGTATTTTAAATTTATTATATAACAACGATACAAATGGCTGAATGATCAGGCTGATTAGGTAGCCAAAAACAAAAGGAGCAACGTAATAAAACAGGTATTTTACAAATACATATATAAATACTGTAAAAACAGCAATAAATAATATTTTATCCACGATTTCTTTGTTCTTTGAGTAAAAGGATTCGATCATCAGTAAGTCACCCAGCCCATAAATTATATTACGCCACGCTTCCATAGTTTATTAGAATCGCCGTAGCGTAATGTACTACTATACGTAAGAAATAACAAAATAATTAAAGGGCAAACTTTTCATCACAAATGTGCAATGCTTCAAGTGCGTTTGGAAAAGTCTGGTATCTTGTTTTTTGCCATTCTTCATATCAATTTAAAAAGAAGCAATCTAGCAAAAAAGCAATTCTTTGGTGCTTTTACGCCGTATTGCGATCCTAAATAAGATAATATAAGTATATCACTAATCACTAAATAATAATATAGTTAAAATTAATCAATATCTAATTTATTCATTGGTTATTTTAAAATTTTCAATCATTTCTATGAATGCCAGAGAAAATTAAAAGGAATAATTTATGCACATTCTCACATAAAACCGTTGTAAAAGTTTGCATAAAATATTCCTTTATTGCAATACCCGGCTAGCCTGTTATTATTTCAAGTGTTTTGATATCTTTCTGCACTCCTTATCAATTTTATCGGGAGTTATTGCCGCAAAATAGTGAACCACATGCAGAATCAAGCCGATGCCCCAACCAGATATTATCAGAGTAACAAGTGGTCTTATATCATACAACCAAAAATTATTGACAAGCATAGAAAGTAGCGCATTTACTACAATATAAGACGCTATATGCATCACCAGGTTATATCTCCTTTTGAGCCGTTTTTTGGCATACGCATAGAACGCATCATCTGCTACCGCATCGCCGCCTCTGTCATCTATAACTTTATAGCCCTTTGAAACAGGTATATCGGTATTCGTTTCTGAGGGGTTTACCCCATTGCCAACCGTATAATCCATATCCATTTCTTCATCCTCCTTAAAATCAGCATTACTGGAGCCTGTGTGCCGAAATTTGGTATCAATCTCACCAGAGGCATCAAGTATACATATACTTGTTTTTTGGCTGTCCAGCCAAACCGCACGGCCTTTTTTAACCAGCTGTCTGGCCCGCTTTTCATACGTATAACTCAAGAGATTAAATTCTCGGTCACGGACCATAATCTCTTTCGCCGGGACAGGCTCCGTTTCTTCACTGTCTCCAAATAATTCGACTTCATTCCTCTTTTTTAATTTTACCTTTCCCTCTTCAGTTCCGATATTATTCAACTCCATCGCCCCGTTCCTGCCACTTGTTTTTTTGCATGGGTGCCATCCCCGGCAGGTATAGGCATATTTTAGGTTTGATCATGTAAAATGATATTTAGAAATGACTGATTAGGCCCACTAATAAAAAATTCATTTCACATTATCTATAAATAATATCACATTATGCTATACTACAACAAACTTTTTACAGTTCGCTACAATTTTTTGTCATGGGTGTCTTCCCCGTAAGTATAGCATACCAATATATACGGATAAAAATTACAATGGTATGAATAAATTAAAATAGTTTTTATTTTTCATAAAATTCTTATTTCGACAAATTAATATAAAATTGAATAAAATAAGAGTTGTAACTATCGACCATTTTATGGTAGAATACGTTTGTTTACAAAATTCTCGTTTATAGCTAAATTGGACGATTCGGCTTTACTAATAAACCGCAAAAAAGTGGAAACTTTTTATAGTCAAACAATGCATATATAAGTAGTTTATATATAAAATAATTATGAGGTGCTTTTATTATGAAAAACCCAAATGAGAATCCAAACCACAACAACTCGCATAAGAATAATCACAATCAATTAATTAAAAAAGATAAAAGTCTTTTAAAAACTTTTATATCTACCATGTTTTTAATCGTTGCGGTTGGAGTTATACTATCCAGCGTCACTGCTATTGTCTATTCAAAGCTAATGCAACAGAGTGAATATCCGCTGGTAGCACGCAGCACTTTGGATATCTCAGTTGATTCATTAGAAGAGGAAAAAAACAATGCAGCGGAAAACAATGAACCTGCTAATAAAGTAAATAATAAAAGCAACGAAAAAAAAGGTGGTCTTTTTAGCAGTGCAGAAACCCTTGTGACCGCACCGCGTAAAACTAACGTTTTGATATTGGGGCTTGACCAAAGCAGCCTGTTGTCAGATGTAATCATCTTAGGTTCACTTGATACCCTTACAAAGCAAATAGACTTAATTTCTATTCCCCGCGACACCTACATCACTATTTCAGAGGAAGAGGTAAAGGAAATTAAAAAAACAGGCAGCAACTATGTACCAAAAAGCGGAAACATGAAGCTTACAGACCTGCATAGTTATGCAGGGAAGGAAAACGGACATAAATATTCTATCAGGCAAGTTGAAGATATGTTGGATATCCACATTGATTACTACATGGAAATAGACCTCAAAGGTTTCAAATATATAGTAGATGAAGTCGGAGGTATTTACATGGATATCCCCAAAGGCGGCCTCAAATATAATGACCCTTATCAAAATCTTTCTATAAACGTTCCTGGCGGCAGAGTGCTTTTGGACGGCAAGCTTGCCGAAGGCGTAGTACGTTACAGACACAATTATGCTCAGGGTGATTTGGATCGTATAGAGGTTCAAAAGAGATTTATGAAAGAATTTTTCAGCCAGGTTTTGGATAAGGAAACTATTATGAAAAACATCCCAAGCTTTTTTAGTTTGATACTATCCTATGTCAAAACCGATTTTGGCGTTGATGATTTACTCAAATATTTGCCTCATATTCCTACGATTAATGCAGATAAAATCAATTTCTACACACTTCCCGGAGAAGCCAAGTATGTTAATGGCGGCTGGTACTATTTTTATGATAAGCAGGAAACTATCGCCTTAACAGAAAAAACAATATTAAACCTAAGCGATACAGAAACAGCAATACGAGAAAAGGAAGAGGTCAAAACTCCATAAAATATAAAAGCGCTACGAATCAGCTAGATCGTAGCGCTTTTATATAAAATAATAACCAATAACTACATTGCGGAATTAAAAGATTTGCCCGCAGTTGCTGCCGGAGCTTGTTGTTTTGCAAGCTTCATTGCTTCTTTCCACATATCTCGAAACTCACGTATGTTATCTCTTACTTCTTTTAATATTTCTATATCCTTAGCCATGTTGGCGTCTACCAATCTTCGATATAAATAATCGTACATAGAATCGAAGTATTTCGATATCTCAACATTACGATTGAGTGTCAATTGAAATTCTCGAATGATATCTTCAACTCTAACAATTAATTCGTGAGCTTTATATAAATCTTTATTTTCCATCGCTATAATAGCTTGATTACAAAACTTAAGCGCACCTTCATACAACATCAGGGTTAAATCTTCTTTTGTTGCTGTATGAACCGTATTGTTTTTATATTTTTCATAAGGATTCTGAACAGCCATACTATCCCTCTCCTTTACTATTTGGTATATTCTACTAATATATTATAATATATCCAATTTATTATTACAAGATATTATTATTTTATTTTACACAAGAATATTTAAAACATACAAGAAATAAAAATTCAAAGGATGTCGGCACAAAGAGCCTCTTTAACAAAATTTCCCGCAGCAAGCTACGGGAAATTTTGTTAAAAAATCCAATCATCTTTTTTCATCAAAAAACAAGCCTGCCAATTCGAGCATTTTAGCATAAGTATCCAGTACTTTTTCCGGCGGTATTTCTTTGACTACCTCTTTAGTTTTAGAGTCAACGACTGAAACCATTATTTTGTGTGTTTTTTCATGTATACTATATTTCAATTGCCGTCCGGTAGTGATAAGCCCTTTGTTTGCATTCTCAATTGCCTTTTCCAAAGCAGTAGCGGGAACATCTTCATCAGATATTTTTTTGTTTTCATTGACAGCACTGTTTTTTTCTACAGCGGATGGCAGTCCTTTTTGGATTGCAGTTTCATTAACGGCTTTATCTACGATGGGGTTCTCATCGCTTTGCCCCCCGGCCCTATTATTCGCAACAGGAGTACTGTTTGCCAGCCTCGTAGCAGCGTTATTCTGCACAGAAATATCCATTTTAAGTGCACTAACTTCCATATTAAATAACCTCCCAGAGGGTAGTGCGTATCCCGCACGACCATATTGCACAAACTACACTTGTATTAAGATGATTCTGTTACGCAAGGAAATTTATACATTAAATAAAATTTATTCCTGTATTATATTTTAATTATGTTATTGCTTTTTGTCAAACATTCTTCCGTCAGAAATAGCATTTCTGTTATCGTACATGGAATGAATATTTTTTCCTATGCTAATGTTTTTTAAAGAGTTTTTAAAATGATCGGATATTTTCCGGATACTCAAATTATTCCGCTTATCCAAATCAATAATTTCCAGAATCACATTTTTAGTTTCCATATGAATCAGTTCAATTTCTTCATCAGTAGTATAGGAATATTCGGATGATGACAGGCATTTATTTACTTTCTCTATTTCGATCATCATACGCTCTCTTTTTTCTATCATAAAGATATACTCGGTTGCTTCTTCTTCACTTTTAGTTTTGTCGCCCGAGAGCCTTACCAGCTTTGTCACCCTTAATAGTTCTTTTATCATCTCTAGCCTTTTATGATATAATAAAAA
The DNA here is from genome assembly GCA_023690525.1 of Holotrichia oblita. Classification (NCBI taxonomy): domain Eukaryota; kingdom Metazoa; phylum Arthropoda; class Insecta; order Coleoptera; family Scarabaeidae; genus Holotrichia; species Holotrichia oblita. Next base: position 29,425 of record JALQSN010000133.1, on the reverse strand, counting down.
TACTTCCTGACGATCCATCCTATACCAACTCACTTGTTTTTTTACATATTATTAAACATATAGCGAAGCCTACTTGCAAACGCAGAATAAAAACTTTAATATTTTATAAATCTAATTTCAAGAAAACCTCGTTTTAAATACCTTGGGGAGAGTATCAGTTCAATAAGAATTCCCGCCCCAAGGTTTTAGCAATTACAAACCTAACATCGACTGCAAAGCAGACATCTGGTTGTTGGAAGAGTTCATAGCAGTTTCCAGCTTGGAGAACATTTCGTAATAACGAGTTTCTTTGCTTTGTAAGGTTTTGAGCAATGTATTAATTGTATCATCTTGATTCGACAAAGACTTATAAAGAGCATTATTTTTTTCTGAGCTCGTACCGACAAGACCTGCTTGTTCATATATGGAACCGCCGACACCGATTGCGTTTTTAATAATATCACTTAACCGTAAAGCCAAGCCCTCATCTTTTAATCGTGCTTTTCTTTGAGATACGTTCACGGCTGATTTCCCTGAATCCTTAGTAAATAGGTTCATTACTGCATCAGGATTTTCATTAATCGCCGCAGTCAACTTTTCCTCGTCTATTTGCAGTTTACCGATCGCACCGCCGGTACTTTGCGTAGTAACTCCAATCTCATAAAGCGCGATACTCGAACCGTCATCCATTGTTACCCTCTGGTACAAGAATGAACGCATTTCAGTAGCAATACCTTGAATAATACTATCACGGTAAAGCATACCTGTCTTAGCTTTTTCTTCCCACCGCTCAACTTGCTTATCAGATAATGCTGATTCTTCTTCTTCGGTCAGTGGTTCATAGTAGGAATATGATCCGCTCTTTGGTCGTGTAGTGGTTACGGCTTTATTCATCTCATCAACCAACTTGTTGTATTCTTCAACAAATTTTTTGATCATGTCAACGGTGCCCGAAACATCCCGGTCGACTTTTATTTCATACTCTTTAGGTATGATTGTGCCGTCTGCTTCATAACCTACAGAAGCATTAGTAAGAGAAATATTGATACCATCAATTGTAAAGGTATTAGATTCCCTGGTAGTCCTTAGGCCGTTAAAATTTACCACGGCATTACTAGCAGTTACAGTATGGCTTCTCGCTGCGGTTAAGGTGCTATCTTGCGTATTCTCATTTACAATTTTGAAGACATTTTTAAATAAACCGTTGGGATCACTAAACGAAATAGCGTTGCTTGTACCTGTATTAGTACTTTCCAATTTGAAGCTCTGTCTTAGAGAGTCAAAAGATAGATTAACGCCAATTCCGCTGTCGTTAACAGTTTTCATTATTTTTTCTAATGAGTCTGTTTTATCGAAGTTAAAGGTTTTGCCATTAATTTTGAAAGTACCGTTTGTTGTTGTTACGCCAAACAGGTCTTGCAGGCTTTTTTTAGTGTCTATCGTATTCGTCAAAGGACCAGCAGAGAAACCTAATTTTGCCATTGTTAGTGACGTATCATCGGTATTGCTGATTGTTACTGTATGCCCCGCAAGTGAACCAATCGTAAGATTCATCTCATCATCAAACTTGGCATAAACTTTTTGATTACCTTCCTCACTACCAAACAGGTTCCCCAGTTTAGTATTCAAATTATCGACTACATTACCCTGTAGATCTTCTTCTGTAAATGTTATCGTATGAACAGCACCATTGTCTAGCCTAACATTAAGCTGGTCTCCTACCTCAAGATACTGAGGATCAAAGCCGTTAGAAACTATATCTACATTAACGCTTGCCGCACTTTCATATTTGTCCGCTTTAGCAATTTGCTCGACACGCAAGGAATATGTCCCTGCTTTGGCTGTGCCGCCACCGGATGCTTTAACAGCGGTAGATTCTGTTGTTTGGCCAGCGAGCATAACGGTCGAAGCAAGTTTCGAGTAGTTAGCGGTTGACAATAAATTTGTCGCGGCATTCTGAGTAAAGTCTAAAAATGTATTTTGAAATGTCTGTAGGGATGCGGCAATGGCTCTGTAGGCTTCTTGCTTCCATGTAGTTTTTTGTCGAGTCTGTTTAAGCGAATTCATCCGCATACTTTCTGCTTTCATCAACTGTGTTACCATTGACTCCGTATCTATACCCGACAATCCTGTCAGCCTCATGGTATTCGTATAGGTTCCCATATGATTCCTCCTCAACATATGTGAGTGTTCTCACAAATTAATTTTAATACCAGTTCCGGATTAAAGGAATAGTAGCACCTTTCAGCTATTTTGAACATAGCAAGATATTGCTCCATTCAACCGGAATTAATATATCACTATATATCTCCAAAAAGCAGTTATAAAGAATATATAGTAAAAACAACTATTTCTTTACTTATATATCGGTATTTTTATCAAAAAGTTAAGAGCATATTAAAAAAATAATTAAGACTAACACTATTTAATGTCGAAAGAATAAAGTACTAATATATTACTGTGGCGCTAACAATATATTTAGTAATGGAGGTAATCTTGTGGATATCAAAAAGAAACAGTATGATTATAATACCAATGCAGTTTCCGAAAGTCAATTCAACGAACACATGAAGCTTTATGAGGGTTATATCAAAAAGACAAATGAAATCAGCAACATATTGATGGAAAAACCTGATGAACAAGGTGCAAACGCCGTCTACTCCAAATTCCGCGAGTTAAAAAAAGAACAAACTTTTGCCTTGGACGGCGTGATCCTGCATGAGGAATATTTTAAAAATATGACAAAGCAAAACCTTGCGCCAGGTCCCTCTACCCAAAAATTGATTAACCATTTTTTTGGCAGCTATGAAAATTGGAAAAAGGATTTTACCGCAACCGCGACATCTGCCCGAGGCTGGTGTATTACCGCCTATGACCAAAGAACCAGAACAGTACAGACATTTTTACAGGATGCGCATGACTGTGGCGCAATTACTATGGCGTATCCTATCATCGTTATAGATATGTATGAACATGCGTATTTTTTGGACTATGGAACCGATAAAGAAACCTATATCAAAAAGTTTATTCTAAGCATCAACTGGGATGTGGTCGAATCAAAATCCAAGAGGGTGTTAAACTTAATCATATAACCAGCCCGTTATTGATTTAAAATCTTGAATAAATTAACTGAGTCTTCAATCTGGCTAAATCCATTTTTCATATAAAAATGATATGCGGGAATTGTCTTCATCGTAAGCAGTTTGATGGCTTGTATTCCATGTTTATTCAAATCAGATTCAATCAATTTAAGCATTTTGCTTCCGATGCCTTTATTTTGCCCTATCTGTTCTACAAAGATTTCTTTGATTTCATATACTGGGATAGGAGAACAGCTCGACACCGTACCAAGGCAAACTCCGCGTAAAGTGTTTTTATCAAGATAAAGGTATGCCTTAAACTTCGGCGTTTTCATCAGATCCGTAAAATACTCTTTAATTATTTCCTTATTAATCCAATGATAGTTCCAGGGTTGATTGTAAAAAACGTCAAAAAATATATCTACTGCTTTGTCTAGGTATAAAGGCGTGAAATCTTTGATCACAACGATGCTCCTTTCAAACCATTCCTCGATATTGCTGGAATCTGTGGGAATTGTATTAGTTCCCACAGATTCTTCTCTGTCCTTCGGATATTATTTATTCTAGCAGCCTACCAACAGTCTCCGGTATCTGATTCGCTTGCGCCTCAATAAAAGAGGCCGAATCGTTGACAGCACTCATTCTTGTTTTATCCATCATTTGGCGGGCCAAACCAGCATTGTTGATATATGAATGAGCAGCTCTAATATTTTCTGTTTTGATTCCGGAATAATCGTACATTTTAAACACTTCCTTTATTATAAATTTCTATCTATGGAATGACAACTTATTTTTTCGTCATTCCTATATTTTAACCGGAAGTAAGTTAAAATATTTTTGCATATTTTTCAAAAATTAGTTTATATTTTTAAGTAAAGGATCAGCGGCCCAAGTCAATCCAATATCGTTTGATCATCATACCGTCCAGCAATACTTCATCCCATAATTCGCCGCCATTAGCCAATATTGTTTTGCTCGAAGCGGTGTTTCCGGCTTCGCAGGTGATAAATACCTTAGCAATTCCAAGCGCTATACATTTATCCAACGCAAGCGAAAGTAATATTTTGGCATAACCCTTGTTTCTTTCTGTTGGCCGGATGCCATAGCCGATATGTCCCCCATACTGCTTTAAATCATTGTTCAGTTTTTTCCGAATATCAACCCCCCCCAAAATCCGCCTGCTGCCTTTAGGCTCTCCGCCTTTTTTCACAAACCAATAAATATCGGAAGGTACAGCGCCTTCAGCAAGATTTTTACCGCTGGAAAAATCATTTGAAATCTCGACGATATTTTGAAAATTGGTAGTATTATGATGGATAGCATAAGGCATGGGCCTTTCATTAAACTCATCGTATTCGTTTCTATAGTCTGCATATTCTACTTTATTTTCTATATATGGAAAAACTAATTCAAAATCATCTTTGTTCATTAGCTGCACCTCTAATATTTCATAAAGTTATATGAAAACCTTGGGGCGCCACCCCAAACCCTGCTTCTTTTCTTGAAAGGAAAGAAGCAAAAGAACTTTAACAAAAAATCGCCAACAAAGCTATGAAGATAACTTTCCAAGCATTTATTATGATGAATGGGTATATACTTGTTGTGTTGGGTTTAATCCCTGCCAATCATTCTAAAAAACTCTTCTTCTCTCAAAATCTTTATATGATATCCTTTGGCGATCAGTTCATTTGCTTTTTCTTCTTTCGAGCTGATACCGCCTGCTCCGACAATCGAAAGGTCTTGCGTACCTGCGATGAGATAATCTGTCTTTGATGTTACAGAAGATTTCAATATGCCTCCGCAATTAACAATCTCCTGCATGGCATCCTTTCGTCCCATGCCCGAAAGCTCACCGGTAAGAACAATATTTTTGTTATACAACTCATGCGATTGGTCTATTTCATCTATAGTGGCAGAAATTTCACTTATTTTAGGAACGGCATTTTTATACCTTGAATAGTTCTGTGGCGAAGTACCTCCCTTGCCATATTCGGTGCTACGAGAAAACCGCGAAGGGCTTTTTTGCCCAAAATATTGGTTCGGGATCAGCTCACGAAAGTATTTTGGTAACACAGTTTTGTATTGTTCTAAAAAAGCTTGTATCGATTGTGAATTACATTTTTTCATTGCCTCGATAATGATCTTCGCGCATACAATACTATCGTCAAGCGCGTTGTGATGATTTTGCATTTTGACGCCAAAGTATATAGCACACTCTTTGAGGGAAGATCCTGAGCCATACCCCATTACCTTGGTAGTAACAGAAGAGCTGTCCAAATATGGAAAATCCGGCAGTTTAAGATCAAAAAAGCTCAGGCAGCACCACAAAACAGATAAATCAAATTGAACATTACGGGCAAAGACAATACATCGCCCATCAAAAAAATCCTTTATCTGGTCCCATACCGCATCAAAGTAAGGCGCGTTTTCTACATCCAAAGGCGTAAGTTTATGTATACGAATATTCTCCTCATGAAAAGAATTTCCCGGAGGTTTGATCAGATAATACTTGGTATCTATAACTTCGCAGCCTTTAATAAAAGCGATTCCAAGAGAGCAGGCGCTGTTATTATTTTTATTAGCTGTTTCAAAATCAATTGTAATAAAATCATAGTCTGCCATAAAACATCCCCCTTTCAATAAGCACTTGAATCTTTTACTGAGAAAGCAAATCCAATAACAGCTAGCAATCTTCCAAATAGCCTTCTTTAGAGGCTTGAATTGTAATACAACAACCTCCGTCTTTCGCATATATACGAAAAATCTTTAAAAAGCTGTCCAGCTATGGGTGAGTCACATGGATAACTGTTGCCTTTAGTTTTCTCTCAGAGTAACGCCAAAGGAGGCGTATATGAATTTTGTTCTGTCTTCATATGCCGCCTCACAATGTCTAAAATATTCTCTGTAATATCATTTATAAAAGGCAATACCAAAAGCAAGTTCCCTGTTCTGCCCTACCCTGGTATAAATCCCTTTCCTTCAATCTTTATGATGACAACCCCGCCCTACTGATTGTGAAATCTGCTCACACTGTTCCCTTCGGTTTTGCAAAAATCATACGCCCGGCAGAGGTTTGCAGCGCGGATGTGACGGTGATCTCAATTGATTCTCCAATATATTTTTTGCCTTCTTCCACAACGATCATCGTTCCATCATTCAAGTACCCAATGCCCTGCTCTGGCTCCTTGCCTTCCTTTAATATGAATATCGGAAGGTCTTGCCCAGGCAGTATAACAGATTTTACAGCGTTTGAAAGATTGTTAACATTTAATACAGGCACTTTATGGATGCCCGCAACTTTATTCAAATTATAGTCATTTGTAACCACATAGGCGTTCAGCTGTTCTGCCAATTTCAAAAGCTTGATATCAACCTCCAGCTCTTGGCTGCCATTAAACTCTGCGATTTCCACCGTCACATTAGTTAAGTCCTGTATTTGATTCAAAATATCAAGGCCAAGTCTCCCCCTGCTTCGCCTGAGACTGTCACTGGAATCGGCAATATGCCTGAGTTCCTCTAACACGAAATTTGGAATGATAATCTTTCCTTCAATAAACCCTGTCTTCAAAATATCCAATATTCTTCCATCAATAATTACGGACGTATCAATAACTTTGGGTTTGCCAGGGGTTGGTTGCTTCTCACCCGAAGAATAAACTGTTTTGTCTTGATTAATTTCTTGTCTTTTATTATAGCATATTTGAAAACCTATATAGCCCAAAATCACGCCCGTAATCGCACTAATATACTCACTGTAAAAAATAACGTCTCTAAAAATTACAGATATCAAACAAGCCGCTAAAAAACCTGCAAATAGACCGGAAGCACACAAAACGATATCCTTGAAGGGCATTTTTGTAATAGAATTGACCAATTTATCCAGCAACCTAAATAAATATGAAGAGAAGAAATAAAAAGCTAAACCAACCAGAACTGCTATCACAATTTTGTTTCGAACCATCAAAATATATAGATGTTTCTGATACTCTTCTATACAACTATGAGTCAGCAACCCTAAAATCAAAGATAATAATATTCTTAATATCCTCTTCATATAGTTGAAAATATACCTCCCTTTAAAAACCGAAAGAACAACTATTCAAAATTATAGCACAATCATTCATTCCAGTTCTCCTCCTTATATGATTCATAATGTTTAGCAGAGCCATAACAAAAACAGTATTTGCCCTGTTTCTGAGCTATGGCAACAATATAAACGCTGCTAAAATCGAAAGCAGCCGATTTTTTCTGACCAAGATAATCTGCCTGACATAAAACCCTTTACTACAAAATCAATTGCGGCTATAAATGCAATACCTAGCCGCCCCCAGTCCATCCGAACCAATACTTAGACAATAAAATCATTTAAAATAGTTTCCGCTTGATTTTTTTCTACGTTTTTGGACAAAATAATTTCACTTAAAATAATTTGTTTGGCTGTAGATAACACCTTTTTTTCTGCTCCTGACAACCCTTTCTCCCGTTCTCTTGCCCTAAGATTTCGAAATACTTCAGCCACAAGGCTCACTTTACCAGACTTTATTTTTTCCATGTTATCCTTATACCTTTGGTTCCAGTTATCGTTCATAAACACAGGTGTGTCGTTTACACTGCCGATAGTCTCCATCAGTTCATCGCTGGCCATAACAAAACGAATCCCAGCATTTTCTGCGTTTTTAACGGAAACAAGAATTTTGAGATTGCCAATCGGAATGTTCAAAACATAGTAGGAATGTACCGCTCCATCAATCAGTTTTTCTTCCACATCGACAATCGTCCCTGCTCCATATAAAGGATAAACTACTTTGTCGCCTATACAATACACATTTATTCATCTCCTTATCAACTATGTAAGCCCAAATGTATAGCTTTGCTATACATCTATAAAGTTAAAACCCTTCCACTTAAAGCGACAAACAAAGAAGAGGGATTTATTGGTGGAATATTTCCATGTCATACGAAAATACTCCAAAACATAAAACATGCGCAAACGCCGCCACAGTACCGGCGCGCCTAGTCAGTTACAAACTGTGACAGGTTTACACATTTTCAATAACTACAAATGCATTTGTACCTAATTATAACATATTTATACAAAAAAATCAAAGGTTATCGGTATACTGCGTCCCGGCAATTTTAAAATATTCCATTGCCGGGGTTATATTGATATTATTTCCATTTATTTGGCATTTAACACTTCTGTCCAAGCATCATTATAAATCCTCATCATATCTCCTATGTCGTTATACATTTCGCATCTTAATATTTCTTCTTCGCCTGGATTATAAATATAGTTGTCTCTTAGTTCCTCTGGCACCAAGTCCAATGCTGGTATGTTTGCGGTAGAGAATTCGATATATTCCGAATTCATAGCGGCAATCTCCGGCCTGCACATAAAGTCTATAAATTTTTCAGCATTCTTAACATTTTTAGCTTCTTTAGGAATCACCATGCCGTCATACCAGAGGTTGCTACCTTCATTCGGAATGACATATTCCAAATCATCATTGAACTGCTTGCAATACAATGCGTCACCCGAATAAACAACTGCCAGCGCACCTTCATTACCGATCATTTTATCCTTAATCTGGTCAATCAGATATGCCTGCACAAGCGGTTTTTGAGCAATCAAATCATTTTTTGCGGCATTAACTTCCTCTAGGCTGGCTGTGTTCAAAGAATATCCAAGCTTTTTGAGAGAAACGGCAAGCCCGTCGCGTACACTGTCATACATAAAGATTTGTTTACTGTATTTTTGATCCCAAAGAATATTCCAACTGTCCACAGGGTCGTCCACCATTGTAGTGTTGTACAAAATCCCTACGGTTCCCCACATATACGCAGCAAAATATTCCCCGTTAGGGTCGTGGTTGGTTGTTTTAAACAACGGGTTGATATTTGCTATATTCGGCACATTTGTCCAGTTGATCTTTTGCAGCATTCCTTCATTCATCATTCGCTCGATCATGTAGTCCGAAGGAAAGAGTATGTCATAAGCGTCTGGGGTAGCCTTTACCTTTACATACATAGACTCGTTTGAATCAAATGTATCATAAACCACTTTGATTCCGGTTTCTTTTTCAAACTGTTCAATAACTTCCATGTCAATATAATCGCCCCAGTTATATACATACAGCGTTTCGCCTTTTCCTCCGCAAGAAGTCATAACTATCATGCAAAGCAAAACCATCAGCGTAACAGCAAATTTTTTCATCTCCAACATCCTTTCTTGATTACGATGAATAGGTATATACCTGTAGGTATTACCGATACCTCGTCGCTTGCGGCGGGGTAATTCATTCATGTCGTTCATTTATTTTTTCTATTCAGCTTATTTTTTGTTCTTTATTGTCTCTCGCCTGTCTCTTTTGTTAATGATCAACAACAAGAACATTACTGCCAGAAACATCAAGGTAGACAAAGCATTGATCTCCGGGCTGATCCCTTTTTTCGCCGCATATGTGTAGATATAAATCGACAGATTATTCACGCCTGCGCCGGTTGTAAAAAAACTGATGATAAAATCGTCTAGCGACAAAGTAAACGCAAGAATCGCTCCTGTCAGCACGCCGGGCATAACCCCAGGAAGCATCACTCTTGTAAAGGCATAAAACGGCGGCGCTCCCAAATCTAATGCGGCTTCGTACAGATTGGCGTTTAGCTGCCTGATTTTGGGTAGTACGGAAAGAATTACATAAGGAATATTAAACGTTATATGAGCAATTAGCAATGTCCAATATCCCGGCTTGAAACCACCCCAAAACGATTGCAAAAAAATAAACAGAATCATCATTGAAACGCCTGTAACGATATCCGGGTTCAAAACTGGCAGGTTCGTAATATTCATAACGATCATTTTGGGCAGCTTTTTTAACGCATTAATCCCAAAAGCAGCAGCGGTCCCGATGACCGTAGCGATTAGGGAGGATAAGAACGCAATCGTAAATGTATTGTACAGAGCCTCTATAATAAATCGGTTATTAAAAAGCTCAAAATACCATCTTAATGAAAAACCGCCCCAATGTGCCCTGGTTTTGTCATTGTTAAAAGAATAGATAATTAATATCGCAATCGGGGAATAAAGGAAGAATAGCATAATTCCTAGATATAGTTTTTTTATCAGCTTCTTCACAACAACGCCCCTCCTTCGCTGTCCTTGTCTACCTTTGAAACAAAGGCCATACTGATCAAAATCACAATCATCAGCAGCATAGATAGGGCAGAGCCAAAGTTCCAGTCATATGCAGTCAGGAACTGCTTTTCGATCAAGTTACCGATTAAAGGAGAGTGTCCGCCTCCCAATAGGTTCGAAATAACGAAGGTAGATACTGCAGGCATAAAAACCATTGTGATCCCGGAAACAATCCCCGGAACGCTCAAAGGAAAAACAACCCTTAGAAATACTCGCAACGGATCTGCACCCAAATCTTGTGCGGCTTCGATCAGGCTAAAATCCATTTTTTTAAGAATTGTATAAATCGGCAGGATCATAAACGGAAGATAGTTATATACCATCCCCAAAAGCACCGCTGAATCTGTGTATAGCAGCGTCATTTTTTTAAAGCCGAAGAAATCGAGGACAGAATTGATTACGCCATTATTTTCCAATATCGTAAGCCAAGCGTAGGTACGCAGCAAAAAATTCATCCACATCGGTACAACAAAAAGAAACAATAATACGCTTTTATGCTCATATTCCCTGGATGCTAAAATATAGCCTACCGGATACCCCAGTAGCAGGCATATGAGCGTGCATTGTACTGCCAAACTAAGGCTTTTGATAATAACACCCAAATACTGCGGCTGAAACGCCTTTGCAAAGTTATCCAAAGAAAAAACAACAGCATCACTCCCCTGTCCTGACGGCACACTTGTCGTTAGAGCATAATATAAAACCAAAAATAGGGGAATAATTGTAAAAATAGCCATCCAAAGCAAATGAGGCATAGCCAGCCATTTATTTTTCATAGCGCGCCACCTTTATAGGCAAAGTTATTTTCGCCCGCATCCTCTGTATCGTTTGTTGTCATTTTTTTCATAATATGAATCAGGTCAGGGTCTACGCTCACCCCTACCTCCGTGCCTACGGGCGAAAGCATGGTATTGTGAGCAATATATTTAAAGCCGTCGTAGGTTTCTATCAGCATTTCGTAGTGTACACCCTTGAATATAGCGTTCCTCACGATTCCCCGGATCATGCCTTCCTCCGGTTTCAAAATGTCAATATCCTCCGGACGGATGACAACATCCACGGCCTCATCCTTCTCAAAACCCGTATCCACACAAGTAAACCTGTATCCTGAAAACTCTACAAGATAATCCTTGCGCATAATGCCCTCAATAATATTGCTTTCTCCGATGAAGTCAGCAACAAAAGCATTTTTAGGCTCATTGTAGATATCCAGCGGCGTGCCGATTTGCTGAATGATTCCCCCATGCATTACTGCAATAGTATCAGACATGGTGAGCGCTTCCTCCTGATCATGCGTAACATATATAAATGTAATCCCTAATTCTCTCTGCATGTTTTTCAGCTCGATCTGCATTTCCTTCCGCAACTTTAAATCCAATGCCCCCAACGGCTCGTCTAGCAATAGAACCTCCGGTTCATTGATCAGTGCCCGAGCTATTGCAATACGCTGCTGTTGCCCTCCGGACAGCGAATCTACTTCACGCTTTTCATAGCCCTCCAAGTTAACAAGCCTAAGCATCTTTTTTACTTTTTCCTTAATATACTTGGGGTCTTTCTTTTTTTTTTTAAGGCCAAAAGCAATGTTTTCCTCTATATTCATATTGGGAAACAGCGCGTACTTTTGAAACACGGTATTAACCCGCCTTTTATATGGAGGCAGGTCTTTGATGCTTTTGTTTTCAAACAGCAAATCACCGCTTGTAGGGTATTCAAATCCCCCGATAATCCGCAAGGTTGTCGTTTTTCCGCATCCGCTAGGGCCCAGTAATGTCAAAAACTCGTTTTTTCTGATATACATATTAATGTTATTCAACACAAGAGGGCCGTCGACGGCATATCTCTTGTCAACATTCACAAGTTCAATTAAATGGTCGGACAATTTCATAACCTCCAAACTTTGTGATGCACAACAAATCTTGATGAGGAAAAGAAATCTATCTTATTATATAGAAGACTCAAACCATCCTCATAAAAGGACCGTTGTGAGCTGATTAGAAATTGGGTGGTGTCGAGACCCACAAAACCGATGTTTCTTTTTTCGAATTGTTTTCTATATAATAAGGCGAATTTGCTTTATAATAAAAACTCTCGCTTTTTTTGAGCTTATATTTTTGTTCCCCCACATAAAGCGTTGGCAGGCCAGCAATCACGTATCCAAATACTTCGCCCTCGTGGGGGCCGTATATCTCCGACTTGCCTTCAGGGTTCAGCTTTAAAAGAATTGGCTCCATCTTATTTTTCTGTGCATTGGGGATCAGCCAGCTGATTGCGTGTCCCAGCTCCAGGTTCTCCTGTATAAAAATATCCTCTTTTCTATAGAGTACGGCATCGTTTTCGGGATCATTAAAAAAACCTTTAAGATCAGTCCCCAAACATTCCAATATATCTATCAGCGTAGCAATTGACGGGCTGGTAAGATCCCGCTCCACCTGAGATATAAAGCCCTTGGAAAGATTACATCGGTTCGCTAGTTCCTCTTGCGTCAGGTTTGTTTTAATCCTGAGCCGCTTGAGCTTATCTCCAAATTCCATAAAAATACACCCCTTTTTATAAACGACTGATGCTTCAACCTCATACAAACGCCCATCCATATTTTTCTTTAACAAAATGTGATCGGTGTTAGATGTTATAGGCACGACAAAATTCGTATTTTGTCTGGGCTTAATTCTATACGGCGCATTCACTTTGTGTAATAAGATAATTTAAAACCCATATCAGAGCTAAACTATCCCGCCGCAATATTATATGTAAAAGCATAAACTCGTAGCAAACACACGACTTTTATGATGAAAAATTTTTATGTTACTAAACTTTTAGTTTATTAAAACTAAACAGAAACTATTTAAACATAAAAGTCTTATTTTGTCAATAGATTTATTTTTTGTGCGCGTTCTAATTCCTGGTTCCTGACTAGACTTTGATGTTTTCATTCTATTCTTCTAACAAGAACTCCACTCAGATGAGTAGGGGTTCTTCGGTTTGTCGCTTGCGGCGGGGTAATTTATTTGGTGTTGGATTTTGGCTATAGCCTGTGTATATCTTAATCTAATTGCAAAGATTTATGGGGTTACGAGAAAGCTGTATAAACGTCGTAATGAAACCAACGCCTTTTTCGTCGTATAAAAGAATACTGTTGAATTTTCACTCGTTACGATAAGCTTGATATTATGTTCTTAGGTTTTGTCTTCTTTGTTTTCATCATTCAAGCCCTTCTGTAGTGTCAACTCGCTCTAAAGCACCAACAATTGCATGAATTTTTATGCTCAATCCACCTCTGCTTCTGCCGATTTCGCTTTGCCCCTTTTTTCGGGCCATCTCTACTACACTCGGCCGAGCAGTCAGTTTTGCCATGGGTACGCACTATTGTACTATCAAGGTTAAGTTCAGAAAGCTCAGCATCAAGAGTAAAAATATAGAGAATATTATCCGTCAAGTCACTTGCGAAGGCGAGTATAAACGCTTTTCCAAGGATCGAAGTGTTCCGGTAAATCACGCCATAGCGTTTAGCATGTTAAGATTATCCTTGCATGGCTTGCCTTTTTTTCTGTATATTCAGGTGGAAGTAAATTTTTTATTTGCTCCTATTTACTGTCTAATGCCTTGTGTTCCTCATTTTTTCTTCCCCTTTATGCATTTTCTTCTACATTTAGCACACTTTGGAAGCTTTTGTGCAGCTTCTATTTACAAAATACGCCCTAGCCTGTGTTTTCCATTTGCAGTTCTCGAAAATAGTCAATAATTGTACGATAGTTACGGGAGTGGCTAATTCCCATACCACTTTCATTATTTCTATTTTCGAGTCAGACATCTTGTAAAACTTTTTATAACTTTTCAACCCACTGAAATAGCCATTAAGCAATCTATCAATCCAGCTAATAATCAAAAACATTGTTTCGCCAACAGTTTGAAATGTTCCTTGCCCATCTGCATAATCTCATTAATATTATCGGCAATGATCAAGCGATACGTCGTCAATATCAACGATTATATACTCACCAATTTCGGTCTCATACTTGGTAGGTAAAAGACCTAATTTCTGTCTGATCTCATCGGTTAAGAAAACGTGCGGATTGTCTGAAGGGATAATATCCTTAAAGGAAAAATTCTCAAGCGTATTGAAGCCATTATCAGTATTTTTCCCCATATTGATATAAACAAGCCATTCAAAAATATAATAGCCACCCGCACTCCTTGTTAATGAACTGTAACCAACTTTATGATCCCACGGATTAATGGTACTCGTAGGATTTATTGTTACCTTGCCTTCAGCCTCCATGTTTCCGTTTATTATAAACTCCAGATTTTTATGCTCTGTTGAATCAACTCTTCCGACAAAGAGCAGGACTCAAAAGTCCCCGATATATTAGTATGGGTTTCAACATAATCCGTAAAGGTTATCTTTAATTCCTTCTTCATTATCGTCATTGTCATCGATGGAATAGGTCGCCACGGCCTCGCCCAATGCATTCTTGATTTCAACGTCGGTTTTATTATGAATTTGATCGCACATTAAAATATCAGGTATGACAAAGGGGAAATAGTCACCCTGTTGTAAGTCTATTGTCCCATTTTTGCCCGACGAGTTGATAAATAATTGACTGCATGCGTAGCTAATAAATCCTTGTAAACTGGATTGTAACTTCGTCGGGGCCTTTTTTATCCAACGTGCCAAGAACATATTGGAGCTTTTGGCCCTCCGCGTTCAAAATATATCTCTTGGCAACTCATGTCTATTGTTACGGTTGTTGCATCTATGACGCTATTTTTATTTAGTCCACCTGTAAAAAATAGCGTTGGTGATGTTGATCCTTGTGGAGTATGATAACAAACCAATAAAAGCCTTGTTCCGGTCGACACAGGAAAGTTTAACTCTCTCATATTTCCGTTGGACATAAAGCCGGTTGGCGACAACAAAGGAATTTGCAGCGGGTCTACTAACGCCCGGCTACAGGAGAAAAACGATTGCTGTTCGCTGTCGTGCTATAAAACTGCGCGGTAAGCCTGAGTATCGGCAGTAGGCCCAGCCGCTACTACTACAACTGCGAACATTGCGGTGATGGTTTCATCGTCAGGTATTGAAAAAGCTAATTGGGGTGCCAGGGTGTCGTTGGATGTAACCGGAAGAGCAATCGTAGGGCCTGTTGCGGCGGTTAATTCTATAGTGGTTTCCAAAACCAATCAAAACACGCCGGACCGTTCGTTGCTGATACCTGATGTTAAAACAATTGAATATGTGGACGCAAACGGAATAATTGTGCTTGTTGTGTCGGTAGGCCCCTGCAGTGTGCCTGTTATAATTGGGCTAATACTAGCCAAAAAGGTGGTGTTGATAAAACGACGACCAAAATCCGCTGTTTCATCTCAGTCCAATGTGTATAGCGCGTGCATTTATGGCATTTCATTTATTTATACCATGGCAGGAATAGGATAGTATGATAGGCTCGCACGGCGCGTCGCGTTTTTGTGGCATGAGGGTGTTATCGTGCTATTTTACCTATTGACTTTAATAACTGGTATTTTTTCATTTCAATTACTCGCAACACAAAAATCGAAACGAAGGAAATAATTTATCAGGTGACAATTTACTACTTGTCCTTGCATAATAATCCATTTTTTATCATATATAAGAAGGGGATGGATAAATGAAAAAGAGAATACGGATTGATGATGTATTATAATTACATCGATTTAAACCCTGTTGTCGACTCTGAGCAAGGCAAGTTATAGTTCAAAAGAAGATTCACGGGTGTTGACAGAACAAATTAGGGTAATAAACGGTTCAAGATTAGGAAATTACATAGGATACGCCGGAAAAAGCGCCATGTTGCAGGTTGACAAGGCGCTTTTAATATCTATCGAGCTTTAGACCAAAATATATTTTTCAAATCAAAGGGGGCTTCAATTATGCAAACAAATATTAATGAACTTATAGATATTCGCAGTGTTATTATTGATACTTCATTGCCAATTCAAGAAAGAAAGAAATCCTATATACAGCAGATAGGGAACCCGCAATGTTACCGGTTCGGCGATATTATTGTCCGCGTTGGTTATTCGGGAAATGGAATTGCTTTTAAGGATAGGATGAAACAATATTTGCTCTCTGGTCAGGGCATGGAGTTATATTAATTTGATTAAACGGCATCGTGGACAGGATTAAAAAACGTATTACTCTAATAATGGGGTAATTCGGATGTTTCCGCGGTATTATTGGAAAACATACAGGAGGATTCCGCTATGATAAAAGAAAATAAAACAAAGGTATGGAAAGCTTATATTTATCTTCGGCTCTCCAAAGACGACCGCGACAAGGACGAGAGCAGCAGTATCAAAAATCAACAAGAAATGCTTTTGAATTTTGTAGGCTGCAATTCTGACATTTCTGTTGCAAATGTTCTTGCCGACGATGGTTTCATAGGCGCGAATTTAGCCAACGCTTGACATATTCGTAATACTCTGCCATTGCTTCCAGGATGGCTTCGAGGATTACAGACATTTTATCGTCTCCGTCCAGCGATTCGGTAACGCTGACAACTTTGATGCCGTGTTCTTTTTTTAATATAGACTTGTATACAACGCTGTCTTCGCGGTTGCGCGCAAACCGGTCGAATTTGTGTACCAATATAACGTCAAAGGGCCTTGGTTTTGATTTTGCTATACCGATCATTTTCATAAAAGCTGGGCGTTTTTCCGCTTTTTTTCCTGAATATCCCTCATCGGCAAAAATGTATTCGGGCAACACAAGCAATCCGTTTTTTGCGGCGTAATCCAGAAGAGCCTTTTTTTGAGCCGCCGGAGAGTATTCGGTTTGTTCATCAGTAGAAACCCGGATATATAGTGCAGCTTTTGAAGGTTCAGCCATATAAGTGCCCCCGTTCATTAGAGCCGAACGTACTGTGGAGATTCTTCTTTTGTACTTGCCGATAGCCTGCGGCTGTCATAGAGGTTTGGTTCCATACATGCGCCAGTTGCTCCTGTTCCGGATGAGGAAGGCTGCACCGGTCAATTTCCTCTCCTTTTTTTGTAATAAATCCAATGACATTTAAATCTTCATGTTTTGCCATAAAAATCCTCCCTTGTGTTGATCTTGTTGATGATGGAAAATGCCGTAATACAAACCTCAATTTTAAATGAGATTCGTATAAGCACGATTTTTTATATAATTCATTTTATGACAGATGGGCTTGGATTTATTTGTTTGTTGCATGTAGAGTGGGATCTATTGTAGCCAGAAATGGGTTATGCTTATACTACAGAGGTTCTAATCACAGTTTCCGATCATACAGGGATGGCGTATATGCAGAAGTTATATACCTTTGTTCAAAAAATGTTTGACAACATTGATTTTAATAGTTTGTAGACAGAATTTATCAGAATTCGTTTTCTTTGTACGATAAAGACCAGGTTTATTTTGACAACGAAACGATTTCCCATGACCAACGGTTTCTTGGTAATACAAGTATAGACTATGACGGAGAGTATATCGCCATATGGAAGGTCGATGATCCATGCGGAGAGGATGTTGAATTGCTGGTCGCCAATCTTGTACACGAAATGTTTCATGCATACCAATTAAAGCATAACGAGGGTAGATATCCGAAAGACCTGCTTTTGTTGGACTATCCGAAAAATATTGAAAATTAACAGCTAAAGTATATTGAAAACAAAATTTTGGTCGGGGCATATCAGGAAAGAGAGATAAAACTAAAAAAGAAATACTCCTCCGATTTATGTCTATTCGCAAGCGCAGGGAAGAATTGATCGGGGATATGATTCAGCAGGAATATCGGACGGAGACGATCGAGAGTACAGTAGATAATGTTTTTTACTTGGTTTCAAAAAAGTATTCCGTGGCGGTTATCCCGCAGAAATTAGAACACAGTAGTATGTTCAAAATAAATTTTGAACGATATATACAAAAGTTACATACCGATTTTGAAGCATTTTTTCATCGTGTTTAACGGTTGTGACTGGCGAGTTTACAGTTTGTGGTTATGACCCCATGAATATGGTTTGTTTAACAGATCAGGTGATTTGTATGCATTTCGCCGTGCTTAGGAATGATGTGTCACAGAAAAATACTTTTTTAAATAGGCCAGTTGTTTTAAATTTAAGGCAGGGTACATGCAATCAAGTGGAATCTTACATTATTTAAAATTAAGAAGCCAGTGTATATAGGCAAAAACACCGCCATTATGGCGATTTTGGCTCATATATACTGGCTTTTCCAGGAGCAGTGGCGATTACAACTTGTTTGTACAATTCAGTAGGACATTAATTGCCCGATAGAGTCTTCCATCTCTTAACTGTGCTAAAGCTTCCTTGCCCCAGGCGGGGAAAGTTACCTTTTGATATGCGTAATATAGCCCAATTAGTGTACTGAGTGCTTCGCCAGCGTTTTTTTCAGTTTGGTTAATTTCCCCATACTCTTGCAGAAACGCCGTCTCTGCTTCATCAGATAGAGAAGAGCATACATTGAGAATGTCGCCGTAAGCGTATCCTTTTCCAAGCAGGTTGTAGTCAAACATGAATGCCTGCGAGCCATCCTTTGCAACAATAAGGTTTGTCCAGTAAAAATCATTATAAGCCAAGGTTCTCTCCAATCCGTCAATGATGCGCCGGAGGTCTGCAAAACGGTTTGTAGCCAATTGCCATACCGGATAATCCGTTGTTTCAGATTTTTCTTTGATGAAATTTAAATTGTCCAGTGTTATGACATCGGTTTCGTCATACAAGTGCTTGTCATAAGTTATTACATACTGCTTGCCCTTGCTATGAAAAAGTTTATACCATTTGGCTATTAGTACGGCAGTTTTTTCATCCAACAGATCATCTGCTATTCCCAGCCTAAGCGTTTCGCTGGAGGAAATGTCCTCAAGCAAAAGGGCATTAGCGGTGTTGTTGATAACTTGGATAGTTGGAATGGATAAACTGTTTAATATCCGGTAGTTTTCGATTTCTCTTGTGTCTTCTTCTTTTTCAAAGCATTTTAATACATAGGGTTTGTCCTGTATATATATTCTGTATAGATGAATCCCGTTCTTGCTTCGGATATGTTCAAAGTTTTCGACTTGGTACTTCATCTGTGCAATTTGTTGTTTTGCCAGTTCTAACATCGTTATTTTGATTTTCCTTTCCCAGACTTATTTTTAAATGCTTTATTTGTTTTTGAAATGGATTTGTGCCATTGTTCTTTGTTCCTCAAATATCCCGCTTTACTTTCGGTAAATTTTGCTTCACGTTTTAGCTGTAAATAGTTTTTCCAGCGCGCAGATTCCAGCTTGCCATCAGCTATCGCTGTCAATACGGCACAGTTTGGTTCGCTGGTATGTGTACAGTCAGAAAATTTGCACAATGGAAATAGTGTCTCGATATCGCCAAACACCTCGCCCAGTCCCTCGCTGACATCCCACATGCCCAATTCTCGCATACCAGGCGTATCGATTATCATTACGCCGCTGCGGAGCATAATCAGTTGACGGTGTGTGGTGGTGTGCCGTCCCTTGCTATCATCCTCTCTGATTGTATTGACTGTCATAATCTCTTCTCCGGCAAGGGCATTGACTAGTGAGGATTTGCCCACGCCGGATGAACCAAGGAATACCAGTGTTTTTTGGGGCTTGAGATATTCTGCCAAATGTTCTAGCCCAATGCCTGTGACGGTACTAACTGCAACGACGTCAACTCCTGGTGCTATTTTTTGAACAGCCAGAAGCTGTTGGCTAAAATCTTCCACCAGGTCGGCTTTAGTCAGGATAATGACCGGAAGTGCTTTGCTTTGTCGGGCAACCGTCAGATATCGTTGGATACGATTCAGGTTAAAATCGTAATTTAGTGAAGCCATAATAAATACATAATCAAAATTCGCCGCCACGACCTGCTCCAGAATCGTCTTGACGTATTCTGCCGCATGTCCTGAATAATCCGTGCGAGAAAATTTCGATTTACGGTTTAATACGCCAACAATCAGGGAATCGCCTTGCGCTTGATACCGTATCTGGACAAAGTCTCCCACTGCGGGGAAATCCTCCGCGTATACGGCGTTTTTGAGCAGGGAGCCTTTTAGCCTTGCGTTGCTCTCGCCGTATTGTGTTACGACTTGATATAAATCCCTGTGTACAGCAACCACTCTTGCTGCGGTTATATCAGGGGCATCACTTGTTTGTGACTGAAAAAAATAGTCATAGCCATATTTGTTTAAACTCACCATACCATCCTCCAAGAAAGTTTATAGCAATTTCGAATTTCATATAGACGAACTTCGGTGTTAGGAAATATATCTTAATAATACGAATCTCAATTTAAAAGGAGCGATCAAGCAAAAAATGACCGTGATTCTTGGGCGTTTTTTGCGCTGTATTGCGATTATTTTAAATGAGATGTAGGGTAGGACAATGCGTTTTGGAAATTGCCCTAAAATCGCCGTCAATTTCTAAAATACTGATCAACTAATTTCGACGTACTTCCTTGAAATTCTGAAATTGTTCCAAATTAAAATGGGCATAAAAAGTCCGCAGAAAGCAGCCTTTATGGTACGAGCTTCACTTTCTGCGGAGAAATCATCTTGCACACAAAAATAACACACCCAACAGTGTGTCACAATGAATGATACAACTTTACAAAATCTGCCGAGGTATTTTACTCCAAATTCCGGCAAATCTGCAATCCATAAGCATTCGGGGGCATCCCAGACAGTTAGAATTCACGAAAGGTTACAATAAGCGGCACAGTCAAAAGCGCATAAAAACCGGCGCAAAAAAATCAACTGAACCCGTTATTCGGTTTTAGACAATCATCACCACATTATTTTTGACAGACATAGACACTCTCCTTTCGTTTTGTCCGGTGATTAGTCACCGGATAGATAATACTAAAATCATATCTCAGTCTTTGTTGAAAATCAACATAAAAAATAAGTATAATTATTCTTTCGTATTATTTGATTTAAAATACCCCGGAATTCAATCGATAGGCAGATGATCAGGCATTTGCTGTATAGCTTGGCGGGTGTTTAGGAATGATAAATTATGTGGAAATGGTAATCCATTGAACGGATATGCAAGCTCTAAAACTTGACGCAACCACGAAAATAGAAAATTTTTTGTCGACTCGTTCCAAAAATGAATGATAAGTGCTTTCCAAATCAGTAACAAAACCGCTTATGGATATGCAATCTAATTGATCTCGATAATTAAATCGAAATGAAGCGTAGTCATTCATTGCCAAAAATTCTGCCATGCCACCGTGAATCATAATTTGATTAGGTTGTCTGCTGTAGAAGTCATGTCCATTTATGTCTTGAGGAAGATTCCATATCCATTTTGTCCCGTCATATATGATTACCACTTGTCCAGCATAGTCCACGTCGTACTTAAACGCCTCTGAATAAAGGCGTTTTCCAAAATCCTTAAGATGCCCTATTTGTAAGAAATAGCTTGTGCCTTCCGCGTCGCGGACAGGTTTTCCTTCATTGTCCAAACCGCTTTGAGTAAATATGCAGCTTGTTTTTATTTCGCGGGTTTTTGCGCTTTCGTCAGGTTGTTTCCCTTTTGCTCTGGCGAATTCTTGTTTGCCAATCGGTACTCCGGTGCTGTCATACTCAATATACAAAATCTTGGCAGAGGTTTCGGGTTCAGGAGGGCTAAGTTCCGTAAGCGAGTATGCTATTTCTTCTTGCTTAACCTTTATGATTTCCGCGCTAATGTTTTCGGCAATACGTTCCGCTTCTTTTGCAGATGCATCTATCCCACAAAGGTATTTTAGGTTGTCGGACGTATCTTTGAATGAGTCGGACGCCGCAATCTGTGCCGTTACACGCTTAACTGTCTGTGTGAATTTTGCTCCATTGATGACTAACATATCGTTTTTCAGTACCAAGTGTTCGACACATTCGCAACCGTAATAATTACGCGGATATTCACAGCTTCCGAGAAGCGTGACGATTTTCTTTTCCCGCCACCCAAGATTTCGGGTATACCAATACCAGTGTTTTTTCTGACATTTCGGACAGAAACTCTGACAACGCAATTCTGTCTTTCAATGTTGAAATATAGTAAAACTCATTTAATGCTCCACACCTCATAGTTTCTATTCTTGAAATTTCGTTGCCTATTTTTATCCTGCGTTCAAACAGTTCAGAAAGTTTCATGGTAATCATAATTTTCACACTGCCTATGTAAAGTTTATTAACTTTACATAGTATAACCTGAAAAATAAGATGATTTCAAAAATTTTCGGCATTTCTTTTCTATCAGTCATTATTTTCGACATCACCCGTTTACAATTAATACGAGAGTGAAAAGTAGGATAAGGATAATAAAAATCTGTGTGGCTGTGCCATAATTAAAAGGAATTTTAGAAAGGAAGGCAAGTTGTTATGAAGGAAAGAATGATAGTGCAACAGATGCAAGATTTTATAACGAACGAAAAATATTACCGTATTGCTGTTTTGATTGGTATCAGGCGAATTGGCAAAACAACCGCTTATTTTTCTATACAAGCCTAACATTGTAGGCATGATGCTGGAATTGTATGTAAAAGGTTTCCCCGCACACGGCTCAAGCAATTCTAATCCTTTTATGTTAAAAGGACGACTAATAAATTTTTTTCACTACTAACGATTGACTTTGTAACACGCGTCATGCACAAGGAGTTTGATTTTACCATTTTCAGCATTTTGTTCTCTCATATTCCACTGTGTTTCGCTGTCGATTGGTTTGTTATATATCGGACACAATTTTCCTTCTTCCACATATAAAGCAATCCCATCCGTTTTTTGCAAGACCTTGTTTGTATAATGCATATATGTTATAATTATTTTAAAATCATAGGTTAAACATAAAATCAGCAAATAAAATTTATGTTAGGAGGGAGGTATCAAGCCATGTCAAATGAATTGAAGTACAGAGAGCAGATTGAAAAATACTTTCCTAATATCCCGATACGTTCGATTGAAGCGGTATTAACTGATGGATTATGCAATGATATTATTATTGTCAACAACGAACTAACGGTCAGAATTGCAAAAGATGATTATTCAAAAACCTTGCTTGAAAACGAATGTCGGGTTATCAACCTTATCAGACAAGAAACGAATATACCTGTTCCCGATATGAAAACGCTTGAATATGGCGTTGTTTATTATCCGTATATTCATGGAGTACCGCTTTTTAGATACAGGCTACTGCGTATGGATGAACGAAAGCAATATAATCTAATGAGCAAGCTCGGTGAATATATTTATCAGCTTCACCATATCCCATTGTCAGTCATAAAAGAACATATCATTTGCGTGTCACCCGCTTCCTCAGAAGATTATCGGGATATATACAACCGCATTAAAGCCGGATACGAGAAGATAAAGAAAGAATTATATCCCCATATGAGAATATATACGCGTTCATGTGTAGATGCCGCTTTCAAAGGGCTTGAAAATGGAGCAGAATGGTTTATATATACGCCTTGCTTACTTCATGCCGATTTAGGATTGGAACATATTATTCTTGACGAAAAATATGAAAATATTGTTGAATTATAGACTTCGGCAATGCCGGAACAGGATATCCTGCTTTTGATTTAGGAATACTGCTTGACAATTTAGGCGAACAACTTATTTCAAAAATGGCTGATTCATACTCTGGCTTAAATGCCTTGCTGGAAAGAGCACGGGTGGGCTTATGCGCCGCCTCTTGGCATATCCGCGGAATTGAAACTGGTGATATTTTTTGGCACTTGGCACATATGATGACTGCGAAAGATATTAAATATTGAATTATATACCTACTAATAAGCATTTCCGTTTTGACAACTTATGCTACCGTTAACAGCAAAGCACCGTACTCCAACGAAGCGCATCCACCCAGTCAGACTTGGTATCTCCCGTTGTTATAAAGCTTGTGGTTGCAACGCCGCCCGAAACGTCGTAATAAATTAAGCTGCATCCGGCGATATCCGAATATCCCATTGGATTCTTAATAAAGCAGGCATATACGCTCAACTAATTCGGTATTCATGGCTTCCTGTTCAGATGGATTATGCCGTAGCTATTTGTAGTAAGATGGAACGGTGGAGAATAAGAATATCGCAAAGTACGCTGATAGGATAACTTTTTACGTTGAAAGCTTTATATAAAATTACTCGTCGGTGTAGGGGTGATTCTGTAATCTTAAGTTCTTGTACTATCTAAGTGGCTCTCATTTCTCTACGCAGATAACTTTCCACGATTTTTATCTTTCTTTCAGATAGATTCTTCGGTTTTTGCGGCATAAATATGATCCCCTTTTCGTAGCGGTGCTTTTTTATTTCCACTGTCTACTTTAAGGGGATCATATCATTGTCAAAACCTTGGCGAGTGGCTTTATGTTCTCACAGCATAATGTTCCAAAACGGGCTTGTCACTATGGATGGCAAGCAATATCCTAATAGGTATTTCTAAAAACGTGGGGATCTTATGTGGTCTGATTAGTAATAATTGCGTTTAAATGATTAACTGCTGAGTCAAAGTCAAAATCTTCAATAGCGTTACCTGCATTTTTTAATAATTCGTTGATCTGTATGCCGAAATCATACTCGAATAATTTATTGAGCTTATCCATAGCTAAATCACCATCAAAATCATCCGTAGCAGTTAATGCTGCTTGCACGCATTCCCGTAAATACTCCATATCACCTTCAGGACGCGCTATAGCGACATCCTCTTCCGGCATAATAGCCAACAATTGTGCATGCAGTAAACGAAGATTTTTCAAAAACGTGGGTAGATGCTCATCGCAGTAATTCAATTCTTCATTTTTTGAAGCCGTTTCCAGTACGAAGGCCGTTTCCGAAAGCTCCATCGCCCCTATCGTGGCAAGAGAGGATTTCATGCCGTGTACCGAAATGGCGAGATTACGTAGATCTTTATTATTTAGAAATCCTCAATTTTATCGCAATCAGCTAAAAGGTTTTTTATGAAAACTTCTATCGTTGCGCGATACATATCCTCAATGCCAGAAACGCGGCTCAGGCCTATCTCCGTATTGATACCGTTTATTTTTTTAACAGAATCCAAAAAGCATTCGCTATGATCGCTTACGCTTTCTTGCAATGCTGTTTCGGCCTGCATTTCAATTTTTTCACGCGGAAGCCATTCTCCGAGTATGCCAACCAGCTCGTTCACGTCAATCGGTTTTGAAATAAAGTCATTAAACTCATTAGAAAGAAATAGTTCTTTTGCACCGCGAACCGCATTTGCCGTCAGTGCGATAATTGTCATCTGCTTGTATTTTCCTCCTAGTTTTCTAATTTCGCCTGTAGTCTCAATACCATCCATCTCCGGCATCATATGGTCCATAAATACAATATCATAGTCTGTTTCCTTGACTAAATCGATAGCTTTTCTGCCGGACGATGCCGTATCGGCATTAATCTTATACATATTAAACAATCCGGAAGCAACCTTAAGGTTAAGCTCGTTATCGTCAACCACCAATATCTTGGCGGACGGCGCGGAAAAAAGCTTCGATTTGCCGCTATTTTCCTGATACACAACCGCGTTTTCGTTGCCGACAACCTTGGGAATAACGATTGTAAAAACTGTTCCATGCCCGTACTCGCTGTCCACAGTTATTGTGCCATCCATCATTTCAACAAAAACCTTGCTGATAGAAAGCCCTAACCCAGTGCCTTTAATATCCCTGTTTTTTTGCGTATCAGCTTGCACGAAGGCATCAAACAGATTGGGCAGTTCCTCTTTACGGATTCCCATTCCGGTATCCTCTATCTTAAACATAAGAGTATGATCGGCGGCAATTACTTTTAACTTTATAAATCCATTACTCGTAAATTTAACGCCGTTTCCGCAGATGTTTGTCAGCACCTGCCTAAGCCTGACGTCATCGCCAAACAAGCATTTAGGTATATTGCCCTCGGTTTCAAATCTGAACTCAAGTCCTTTTTTCTGTGTCACGAACTTAAACATTGAGCAGATATTATCTATAAACATATGGAAATCATAGTCAACCGGACTAAGTTCTAATTTCCCCGCTTCTATTTTGGAAAGATCCAAAATATCGTTTATAATGGACAAAAGTGAGTGAGCAGATATATTTATGTCATTTACATAACCCTGCTGCCTGCTGGTTAATGACTCGTTTAATAAAAGCTCCGACATACCGATTATCGCATTCATAGGGGTACGGATTTCGTGGGACATGTTTGCCAAGAACCGGCTCTTGGACTGGTTCGCCTCTTTTTCCCGTTCCGCTGCGTTAAGCAGGAACTGGGCTCGTTCCTTTTCTTCAGTAAGGTCTTTTAGTATGCCAATAGAGGATGGCTTGCCCTTATAGTCGATTAGGCGGGTGATGACCTGTGTCTCTATATTTTTACCCGTTTTTGAGCGGTAATCCCGATCAAAGGAAATCGGTTTGGCTGTAACCGAATTTCGAACTTCATTCACACAGTCATATGGGGTCATTCCGTTATTTTGCACTTCGGACAATATATCCAGCATTTTCATGTCGTATAATTCGTCTACTGAATCATACTCAAGCAGTTCCAGGAAACTGTCATTGCCATAGACGACTTTCGTTGTTTCTATATCAAATATCCGTACCGGAACAGGCAGCGTGTCCAATACAATTTGCAGACTTTCCTGCATGGCCCGGATTTGGTCGTTTTTAAACTCGCCTTCCTCTATATCCATTGCCCATATAATAAATACTCTGCGCTGCTCATATTGAAAGCTCGCGGCACTCGAAAGAAACCTGTGGCTTTCGCCGTTTGCAATTTTGAAGCCAATTATGATACTAGGTATCATATAGTTATGTTCGAGTTCTTTCATGATTTCAGTGCGTTGCAAGGGGTCCGTGTAGAAGGAGCGGATATCGTCGCCAGAATTCATTCCCATATAATTTCTGCTGTACTCGTTTGTCTGCATTATTATGTTATTCGTTGTCATCACAAAAGCAATCTGAGCAGTATTGATGATATGTTCAAACATTATAAGAGTATCCTGAGCAGAAGCAATGACCTGCTGAAGCTCGGTTTCCATTTCCTTACGCTCCGTTACATCCCTGCCTATGCCAAGCAAGCCGACAACATTCTCGTTTTGTATCAAAGGCACTTTAACGGTCTCCAGAAACCTGCTGCTGCCATCCGGAAAAATCACTGTTTCCTCTACGGTTTCCGGCAAACGTTCACTTAACACCTTTTTGTCGATTTCCCTATAGAGTTCAGCTTCATTAGAAAAACGTCCTTCGAATACTTCCGCATAAGTTTTACCGATAATTTCGGCTTCAGGCATACCGGCTTGTTTCTCAAAACTTGGATTACAACTTGTATAAATGCCTTCGAGGTTTTTAGTGAAAACCGTGTCGGGTATCGAGGAATAAACCGTGGAAAGCTCGGCGGTACGCTCCAGGAGCTTCCTTCGCAGCCATCCATTTCTCAGGTACAGAAAAGATGTTATTGCCAGCAATATTACCGCTACGGATGAAAAAGCGAGAAGATAGGAGATTTGCATACTATCATTTTTGCGGGAATAGTCAAAATTCCGAGTTAACCATTCGTTTGAAATCTTATCAATTTCAACATAAACTAATGCTTTATCTACTATAGAACGTAATATAGCTTCATTCTTGCTGAAACCGAGAAGTGAATCCAGCGCTTCATCAAAACTGGCATTAACTTTAAAGCCCGGCTTTTCGCGGTAATTCGTAAGCGTCAGCAGCATACTCTCGCACAGCATTAATAAATCAATATCGCCTCTCTCCAGCGCATCGAAGCCTTCCGTTGTGGTATTGTAAATTATACGGTTTTCATGGCCGGGAAACCATCTGTTGAACATTTCTTCATGAGCGGATTTATTGACTGTTCCAACTCTTTTATAATAAATCTGATAGTTTTCCAAATGCGGAAGTTCTGACTTCGATAACAGCGCATAGTTGGAGGTTAGATACGGGTTGGCGCTCCAAAGATAATCGCTTTTTCTTGAATCGGTATATAGCAACTGGGTCATCATGGATATTTCGCCTGATTTTAATTTGGCAAGTATCTCCGATAACGGCGTGTCCGTAGTTGTCGTAACCGTATCAAACTCGATATCCGTGAGCTTATTTATCTCAGCGAGGATATCAATAACGATCCCTTCAAACCGCTTATCCGTCTCGTTATAGAAGCTGACCGGATAGACATCATGTTGAATACCAATGTCTACTTTAGCGTTCCGGGACGCGAGATCCTCCAAATAAGCCTTTTCCTCATCTGTAAATGACTGGAACAGCATATGTCTTTTATATGCGTAATTTCCGTCGTTATATAGCTCAAACAGATTGTCGCTTCCTTTGTTAACAAGGTATTTATTAATTATGGATATTATAAGTTCCAAATCTGGATTGGCAGTGGTAATTGATACAGGGTAATATACCAAAGGAAAGAAATCTTGTGACTGGATTGTGTCATTGTTCTGATACGGGATACTTTTTTCCTCGGTCATTACAAGCGCGTCAATTATATTTGCTTCTAGCATTTCTATAGCGCTGTTGTAATTAGCCACTTCTATAACCTCAAAGGACAATTCGGGATAATTGCGTATAATAAAGTCTGCTGTGGTCGTACCGTCTAGAAACCGATTCTAAATCCGTTGACATCACTTTCCGATGTCAGATCCTCGGCGTTTACAAGCGTATAAATTTTTAAACCACGTCCCAATACAGGTTCTGTCATATAATAATTGGCAGTCTGAACATATAAACTCGAAAAGTCAAGCGTTTGGTCGTCTATATCGGATTTCAGGCTTTCCCATTCATCGTACTGATTTTGGACAAAGTCTATATCAAATAAATCGGAAAGAAGATTGCAGAGTTCAGCAGTGAAGCCTGCATATGTGCCGTTCGGCAGCCTGAAAGATTCCGTTCCTAAAAGATGCCCATATGAAAAACTGCCCTTTTCATTTTTGAGAGTTTCAATCGCCGATATCTCATCTTCAGTTATCCCAGGAATTTCCTTGTAAGATTCAGTGTTACGCAAGTCTGGCTGTGTACTTTGAACCTGACCGCACCCGGATAGGACAATCATTAAGAGCGCCATAATTAACGCTATCATTCGCTTCATTTCCGACCTCCAAATTTGAAAGCGTTCATTAACCTATGTATTTTTTTATTTTTTCGAGCACATTTTCTTTATTAACAGGTTTTAC